>APFE031720128.1:0-20614 GCA_000404065.3 Pinus taeda
AATTTTCTAAGTTGTACAGATGGTGCATGCAATCAAGAACTGAACCTAGAAGGGATTGCACAGTTATGGATGAGGAATTTCCCTTTAAATACAGGCTAATTCTCTCAATAATTGTCAAAATAATTATAAGCTTGGAGGCTTGGAAATTTGGCTAAGTATTGGCCAAAGGAAGTCATCAGGCAGAGGATAGGAAATACTTGTGCAGGTTAAGCTCAAGGTTGAGCAGAGCATATTGTATTCATCTAAATTCTTTGACCAAGGGTGCAAGGGAATAGAGACTTGAAGAGGTTGTGAAGAGGCTAAGCTTTGGCCTTAAGCTTGCTTATGAGTTGGAGATTGAATTTGTTGAGTGATGGTATTTTTCTAAAGAGAACAAGCATTGTAATTTCATCTTGATTTTTCGGATTAATACAAAACATATGGTGGGGTTTTGCGCTGTTGCTTTCCTTGGATATTTATTATGTTATGTGCCTTTGATTATCTTCCTCTATTGATTATTTTTTGGTTGATGTTTATGGGCTTCCTCTTTAAAGAGTAGAAGTAGATTCTTGTCTCTTGCTTTAGAAAATTTAATTAGCTTGTGAATCTATAGGATTTTCTACATGTTATCAGAGGTGAGAACAATATATTAGAGGATATTTTGAAGTTTTGAGTTTTGGGTTGCGAGTTTGCAGAGCATATCTAAAATGTTTTGTGCAAAATTTTCAGAAACAAATAGCATATCTGGATTCTTTGCGAAAAAATACCCAAATTCAAAAAACAAATCGGTTGAATTAGAGTTCAGATGAAGGAGATATCATTGATTTAAAATCATCTCTTTTTCCAGAAAAGTTCGTGACAACGAGACAAATGAAATAGAGTGGTGTGCTAGCCAAGAACTTGTATGCTCTTGAAGTTCAAGATGCATTCAAAGCCTTGAGGAGAAAATTAAAGGTTTGAGACTTGGTGGTTGAGAGGGACAGTAAATTACCTCTCAACATGCAGCCCTAAAAGAAGCCTTTGAAGCTGCATCAGGAAGTTGTGGAGTAGCCATAACTAGAGAAGCTGAGAGGAGACTGAGTGGAGAGATCCACTCAAGTAGAGAAGGAGTCTTAGAAGCAGTCTTAGACGATTGCAGAGGAACCACAATTGAAGAAGTTGAGTGGATACCGAGTGGAGGCATCCAGTCATGTAGAGACCTCCAGCAGAGGGAAATTTCAAGCCAAGTGGGAAGAGGGATCACATGAATCCATACCTACAGGTGTGAGGTTGGGCAATGTGAAGTGATAGTCCCAAGCTGACTGAAATTGGGTAGGGTCCATTGAGTGGTTTTATCTCATGGATCATACCTTGCTACGGGAGCCCAAAGTACATAGTAGCAGGAAGAATCAGTGGGATTGATTCAGGTGGAGATCAAAGTGACAGAGGCTAGAGTAGTAAGATATTGAAGAAGCATAAAGAAGGGTTGACAACAGTCTAGAAAGACAGAGTCAAAATAAGTGCAGAGTTTTCAGTCGACAGAGGCAATAGAAGTCAGATACTCTGATGACAGAGGAATCATTATGATTAAAGTTGGATGTTTTTTGTTTCTGGAGTTGTTGGAGCAACAATACTAGAGAGAAGTGTTGCATGCAAAACATTTCAAAGGCTTAGGATCAAGATTGCATTGAATTCCTTTCTTGTTGAGAGGAACTGTTGAAAATGTTGGAAATACTGAGAGGGGTGGTGAATGAATATTTCTTTTCATTTTTTATTTTTACCAGTTAGATCACTTATAATTAGAACACAAAATGAACAATAAAAATAAATACTTTAATTAAATGCAATAAATCAAGTACAATATTTGTGTAGGGCTCCAACCCTAGATGAAGACACCAATCTTCAATCTCCCAGGCTCCAACCTGTATTTTTCCAAGCACCGATTTGGACTTACCAAGGCTCCAACCTTGTCACTTTGAGGCACCAAGCTTGTCTCTTTGAGGCTCCACCCCTATATTCCAAGGCACCAACCTTGTCTCTTTAAAGCTCCAACCTCTTGGGCTCCAACCCTTAGCTTTAATCATCAAGATATGTTTGTTTATACTTCATAGCTACCAATGTCTTCTTCAACAAGCCCTATCAATCTTCAACTATGCCTTCACTTACTCTCCATGTCACATCATCAATGGCAACCTTGTTCTTCACATGAAGTTGTCACAAATGCTCTTCATGTTACCTAAGAAAAAACTCTTCAAGGTCACCTCATGACGGCTTCAATGCATCATGGTACTCAATGATCTCCACAAATATTCAATATGTTGCTTCACAAAGTTCTCCAACTCTGCCCTATTTTTTTTCTCAAGAGAAGACTCTAACAAGCTCTATTTGTCCAATCCCAATAAATCAACACTTCGACCATGACAACTATGATAACTTCTACCATGGCAGCTTCAACAATGACAACTATGGAAGCTTCAACCATGACAACTATGGTAGCTTTGACCACAACAACTACGATAGCTTCAACTAAGGAAACAACAGTAACTTCGACTATGACAACTACGAAACTTCAACCATGACAACTATGGCAGCTTCAACCATGGAAACTATGGCAGCTTCGATCACGACAACTATGATAGCTTTGACCATGGTAGTTACGGAAACTTTGACCTCGGAAACGATGGCAACTTCGACCATGACAACTATGATAACTTCTACCATGGCAGCTTCAACAATGACAACTATGGAAGCTTCAACCATGACAACTATGGTAGCTTTGACCACAACAACTACGATAGCTTCAACTAAGGAAACAACAGTAACTTCGACTATGACAACTACGAAACTTCAACCATGACAACTATGGCAGCTTCAACCATGGAAACTATGGCAGCTTCGATCACGACAACTATGATAGCTTTGACCATGGTAGTTACGGAAACTTTGACCTCGGAAACGATGGCAACTTCGACCATGACAACTATGATAACTTCTACCATGGCAGCTTCAACAATGACAACTATGGAAGCTTCAACCATGACAACTATGGTAGCTTTGACCACAACAACTACGATAGCTTCAACTAAGGAAACAACAGTAACTTCGACTATGACAACTACGAAACTTCAACCATGACAACTATGGCAGCTTCAACCATGGAAACTATGGCAGCTTCGATCACGACAACTATGATAGCTTTGACCATGGTAGTTACGGAAACTTCGACCTCGGAAACGATGGCAACTTCGACCAAGATTTTATGCCTAGAAAGAATTGTCCTTTCTTTCATCCTAAATAATAGTCTCCTTGTTCTCCTCAGCCTTATGTCTTCTTTTGTACTTTGTATCTTTTAATTATTGCTCGAATTGCTGATCAAAATGAAGTGTTTAGATGCCTATTTATAGATATTTCATTTATAACTAAAGGGACAAGTCTATTTGAAGTGAGGCTGACTTGTATGACTGAGTGTAGGTTAGCTCACTGCTAGGAATAATTTCCTTAACTTAAAAATTCAATATCTCACAAACTATTGGGAGTTTCGGGGCAAATAAAGGCTCATTAGAAAGAGGAAAAAATAATCTTTAAGATGGTCTAGGATCCATTTTGAAAGGATGCCTCCAAGGTGTTCAAAATAATTTTTCTTTGTGATTGTCCTTAAATTTTATGCATAAAATGTCTGGGACAACATGATGAATGTTTGGGATAGTGTGGCTTCTTCATTGTTATCAATGTCATCTTAGGATCATAGAGTCATTATGTAGAAGTGAAACATCCATGTAGCATGATGCAAGAACAATTTCATCATATACTAGTGCAATCATAGTGCAACAGCAGTAGGAGGAGACCAAAATAATCTTCCAACCATAAAATGATCTCCAACCATGTTATCAAGACCTCATCAAGTGCCATCATCAATTGTGGTCATTCATCAAGAATATGACATCATCAAATGTAGTCCTCCATATGTCATCAAGGTCTTCTAAATACTTGGCACTTGGCACTTCTTAATACTTCTTCATTAGTGACTTGACATATTAATTGATGACATTCTTATCAAACAAGAGTTACTACATCATCATATGGAACCAGACATCTATTGTATTCAACCTTATCATCTCATTCTAGGATTTCATGATATTCATTAGGTATATCAAGAATATTTTTCCATCTCAGCCAATGCCATATTGACATCAATGACAACATTGATTAACAATCTCCCCCTTTGTCATTGATGGAAATATTTTTGCCCTTCCAAAATTCTCTCCCCCTTTGACATCAATGGCAAACGGGGTGCCCAAGTACTCCCCCTGTTAAGCTGCTTCTTTTCATCATATTTTCTTTATCAATAGTAGTTCTTCATAGGTATGTTACTCCCCTATCATGGTGCTCTTTCTTCTGGCAATGTGGTCTATGACAGATGTGCTTAAATTCCTTCATGTGATGAACCAACTACCCCTCATGAAATATTACCTGCTAGTGATCAAGTGGAAGAGATATTCAATAATAATCCACTGGTTGAATAAGGATTATATTATTCAAGGAGTGTTCTTGAGAGATGATATATCAGAGAATGATTGTCCATATAGCTCATAAAGGATTTCATAAGACCCATTTAGGGATAGCTCCTGCAAAAATGCTTAATCATCATGAGCTCCCCCTAAATGTATGCATGGTCTTCCTTTTGGCAGAGTCTCCCCATCAAATACTCGAAATATAAAGGATGACTTCATCAAGTTAACAACATGGGTTGCTGGCTAGAGTGTTCAAGGGACTTCCAGATTCAATTTGCTTCCTTCTCCATACTTGTATAACTTTCTTCTCTGGCATGGTTCTTCCTTGTGTAGGGGCCCAAGTCAAGTTATAATCACATGAGATATGTCCAATGTTATGACACTTGAAGCACTCTATGCTTTTCATGAATAAGAATTCACGACTTCTTCTTGCAAAATTTCTTCTCAGAGATTGATGGGGACGATTATATGCCCTACAATCTTTTGCCATGTGTCCAAAGTTTATACACATATAAAAATAACCAAACAATATACTTTGGTACCTAAGAGATGGAGATTTCCTTGATGTACTTCTGAAGTCTTTCTTCCTTGAGATCCTTTGATGATAACCATTGCTTCTTGCATCCTTGGAACCATCTGCAATTCTTCTTTGAGTAGGATTTCTTCCAATGTAAATTTGACTCTTGCCTTTGCTAGGGGCACCAACATTTATTCCAAGTTTCCTCACATCCTTGTTGTTTGAATCGTTATCATTCTTTCTTGAGGATTCACCTGCATATCCAAGACCTGATTTATCAAGGAGAGACCTTTGATGACTTAGGATGTCATCTAAGGTTCGAGTACTTTTCAAGTTCTTATTCAGCAAGTCAAATTCATTTTTAAGAAAGACAATTTCTTCCTTAATTTTCTTGCATTCTTCATCCTGATTTGATAGAATAATCTCCATTTCTTCCTTCATCTTGGTTGCTTCACATGATTGGGCCTTAAGCAAAGTGTTTTCTGATTTTAAGTTGGTGATGTCATCATCCTTTTCTTCTAGTTGGCATATCATGGTGTTTCTCTCTTTTTCTACTTTATCAATTTGTCCTTCTATGAATGTCAAAGCTTCCATCACCTTCTCGGCTCCTTGTGCTTGTTTCCTTGCTTCTTCTAGTTGATACTAAGGGAGGAGACCTCTTCCTTGTATCAACCAATCTCTACTTCAAGTTTGTTCAATCTCTTGTGCCTTTGTTCAAGGTGGCTTGACAAGGTATCTTCCCATTTCTTTGCCTTATCAAATTGATTTGTCATAAATGTGACTTATTCATGATGCATTCTCTTGCTTTGATGAAATTCTTCCTTAATATTGGTGATCTCCTCATCTCTTTCTTGTACTTGAAGCTTGAGAAGGTCAACTTCCTTTCTTTTCTTTTCCCGGTCACCAACTTGCGCTTTCTTCTTAAGTTCCTCATTTTCATTTTTCAAATTTTTAATCTCTTCTATGACAGCCATAAGTTTAGTGAGGAGATTTTCTTCAAAATATTCTTCATTTTCTTCATCTTCTAGATCTTATTTAGCCTTGATGTTATCACTCTTATATTTAGCTTCCTTGATGGGCTCTATATTTCCTTCTTGTTTTCCATTAGTTTCTTGACTAGAGATCATTTTCAATGCTCCTTTTGAGTGAAGATCATGAAGTTTATCCCATATTCCTTTTTCTGACTATTGGCTTGTTGGGGCCTGACCCAAGTTCAAAGTTAATTAGCCAAACAAATCCTTGTACTACTGGCCCTTTCGGAAACAGTCCGCAGAGCACGCACTGAAGTCTCACCTAATGTAGTATGGGAGGGTGCTAGAACCAGGTTTCCATACCCTTGAGATGTCTGAGAGGTTTGACTGGTCCTTTGTTTGTTCCTGCACGCATGTGGCTTTGTGCACCTTCTGTTCCTTGCAGCCTGATACCCTGCCTTCACACAGACCTAAGCAGGGGTTGTGTTGTGCTTTGCACTATTACCCGAGATCTTATTTATCTTGTAGTACTAATTAAGCACCTTCGCCTACTTAAATGTCTTAACTTATACTTAACAATATAAAAAATTCGTACAGGTTCACGTAGTAAATAAATAATATACTTGCAAATTATATTCAATCATGCATTAAACCAGGTAAAGATACACAAGATTATAGTAAAACTTCTCTTTATTGATTCTTCCAATGGTTACAGACTCGACTTGCCCTGTGCACTTAGCTGTAGGGGTCCACACACTCAACTGCGGACTACTAGGCCTCTGCACACTCAATTGCAGATCCTTCTCCTACTCTACAACCCATAGACACACTTTACACATTGACTTAATCACTTAGACTTTTGATCTTCTATTCCATTCGTTAGCTCTCTTTTACACTTAGAGCTTCGCTCTATTTATACAATTCCATGGTCTGCGGACCATGGGTAGGTCTATCCAACCGAAATTACATTACAAAAACTAGGGTGGGAAACCTTGTGACTTTATTATACTTTCACACCCCGCGCCCACAATTTGTGGAGCTTTTACAACAAGATTCGGTTAAAACTTTAGCTTTAAGCCCCAAAACATGCCTTGGGGGTATTCCATGCCCAACAGGCCCCCAACAAAAACATCATGACTCGCTCTTGAGTCATTCTGTTGGCACAAATATCTTTGCACGGAGTCCCTCCAACTGAACTTAAATTGCAGCAAGGTCAGTAGCACACTGAGCTGCTGCTTGTTAGATCTGCTGCATACGTTGTTATGAGACCTTTGTGTCAAAAGTGCTTCTTTGCATTAAGGTGTGCATCCCCTGCATGTGTGCTAGCTTGCCTTCAATTTATGTTGTGATGGTGAAGGCCTCGTCGATCCAAGGCTAAACGTGTTCCTTCAGGACTGCCTCCTTGTGCAGTGCCGCGTCCACCTGTTCTTTCAGCGCTTTATCCTGTTGCATCTGTGCGAGCCTCTGAGTGACGACCACCGTATGTGCAGTTCCTCAGACATTATCATACTGCTGTTGGAGTTAGTTGGGGTCCTCCTACAAATTTGTGAGGACCTCAAGTGATTCTTCTAGTATGTTGGTATAGTCTCGCACTGCACCGCCAATTTCGTCTAGTCCCACTATGATAACGCTAGCACGTTGTTCTTTGACTTCTTGAGGGGTGGATGATTGTGCCTTTAACCACATCTCGAAAATCTGAAGGTTCAGTTGTAGCCAAAACCTTTGTCATTTCCTCCTGTGCCTCGCGCACCCTTGCTGCTAACCTGTGGATGCGCGCCTTTGCTGGTATGTCCACTGGGATGGCCAGCTCCGGGATGCTTTGGCAAGCGTCATCTATTACCTGTACCAGCTGTTGATTTTGCGACACCAATTCATCGCGTTGCAAGCTCAATTGTTCCATATTGATTTTCTGCTCGCTGAGAACTTGGAGTGCATGACTCTCCCTAGCTCGTAGCTCTGTAGTTATACCATCCTGCAACACATATAAGGTCTCTCGCGGGAGTGCAACCATATTGATACCAAGACCCTTCAGTGCACTAACCATAAGCCTGTCAGCTTCATTTGTTGTCACTAGTGCCCCTTCCGGCAGCACTATGGTATTCACCATCTATGCACACAACATTTGTTCGACTGTTGTTGTTCCAACTGCGAGGCTAGTCGAGAGGGTACCAGCTTGAGGAGGGTGTGCCTATAATTCCTACAACTGCACTCTGAGGCCCCCCAACACAATCTGGTTCTCCTTCAAGAAATCTTGGAGAGCCTTAGAGGTGACATAGCGCACTGTCTCACCGATGTTGTGCAGATCACCCTCAGTTAGGGTGATTGGGTCAATAGACAACTTCGATGCCTTAAACTTCTTATGCGACCCTGTCTGCTCAATTGGGTGTTGGCGCTTCAACTGTGTTGACGTGGTTTGTGGGTCTACGGCTCCCTCTTATGTCTCTGCTTCCTCTACTTCCTGCCCATGTGAAGGCATTGTTTGGTCCTCGTCCACCTTCGCAGCTACCTTCTGTGCTGCTACGGCTTCTGTGACCTTTTCTTTCTCAGTTACTTGCTGTGCAGCATCCCGCGCCGCCCACACTTCTGTTACCACTACTTCCTTCCTTCGCTTTTTGGCCAACTGTGTGATGCACAACTTGGCCTCATATTTCTTTCTTTACGCTGCCAACTTCTTGATCTCCGCAATGTCTAGGGCATGTCACTTTGGCGGCCATGCCTGCAGTACGTTAAAAATGATGTCGTCAGTGGCTATGGAGGGTAGCTTTATCCACTATTTGATCAGATCCTTGCACTCTCTGATATAAATGTTGTGGACGTCCGCTTTGAATTCCACAAAACTCTGCAGGCTGTTGTAGATAGTGGGCGACAACCGCAGCTTATGGTTGATCCCCATTCCGAGGTTCATCTCCATGAACACCTAGAATATTTTACTGTCGTGGATCCTCTTGGCATCCTTTGTGGCCCTGAGTGGAGCGTACTTCACGGCCTCTGGCAGTTCCTTGTCAATTATGGGAAATTGACTATCCTCTGCTAATTCCCCTACCACAAGCACTATGGACAATAGAATCCATGCATAGTGGAACATTTTTCCCTATTCCTAAGCTTCACGAAAATTCTCTGAAAACTCCTTGCAGAGGAACTCAGACCAATTAAATTGGACTCCCTCCACGCACTACTCAGCCAGTGCTACCACTAGCGTGGGTACTTCGTTTGCGTGGCACTTGCATATAACCTTTCCTACCAAAATTTGGGTCGCCATGCATACTGCATTGTCCTTGATGCTAGAGATGTCATAGCCCCTCTTCTTCTTTTCCAGCTTGTAATTTTTCTTCATGGCCTTCACGATGACCAAGTCACTGCTCTTCCCTTCTGATATGGTCGCGAGGTCTTCTCCTTTGCAAGGAAGTCAGGAAATGTGATGAATCAAATCTGTCGTGATGGGGATGGGCTCCTCCAGCCACAAACACCAATCATGCACCAGGCAAAGCAGCTGTCTGGTGACAAAAATGGTTATTGGTGTGCGGTGGAAGTGCGGCACCCAGAGCAAGTTCAGTAGCCTAGCCTTTTCCACTCTGCACAACCACTTTCGTGGCTCTAATTCTGTAACCCCCACCACAGTGTTCTGCTTAGGCTTCATGAGGTGTCTGGTCTCAAGGTGAGGGAACTTTTCATGGTCAGCAAGGTCCCAATCTTCGAATTTTAGGCTCGGCACCCATCCCAGGTGCATGCCCTCAAACATAATGTTATCTAGGAGGAGCGGTGTCTAAAGCGAGCTCTTGGTCTTATCCAGGTCCTTGGGCACTTTAGCCTTCCCTTTTCGCAGGGGGACATAGGTGGGCAACCTTGTCATGAGGTGCGCAGGCTGAGTTTCCTCCTCCATGCCTTCATCCTCATCTTCTGCAATGATTAGGTCCTCCAGTTCTTCCTCTTCTTCATCGATCTCTATAGTGAAAACTTCCCCTTCTCCTCCATTGACAACTTGGTGCGCAGCAGGTTCCGCAGGGACACACGTACGAGAATCATCTCTTGTTTGTCCTTCTTGGGTCTTGGTGTGTGCAGTGATTTCGTGATTTCTGCCACAATCCCAGCACCTTCCAGAGCATCCCCCATGGTCAGGGCTTGCGTGGCCTCCTTGGTAGTCATTTCGGTTAAATCCATAACATACTCAATTTTTTCCATCATATCTATCCAGAAATCTAGCACTCGCGAACTCAAGGGCTCAATCAATGCTCAGCACACAACAATCAGGGTTCTGCTCAATAGCTCAAATCGTAAATGACCAAGTGTTGTTTGTTGGGCAACCCTTTGTATTTTATAACACTTTTCGAGTTTGAATTCGACCGTTCCCCCAAATCCAGTTCATTAATGCTCCCTTGACGGCAGATTTTCCCAAATCTTGCCCATAAATCATGTCTTAAATGCTTATCGTCCACTCCATTTGGTCTCAAGTCGAGCATCCCATCATGAATAGTGACTTCAACGGTCACTTTCTAGTCAACCTACGTGGTAGCATATCCCCCTGTGCGTGGTTGTGGACCTTGTGATTCTTTTCTTTTGCATGTAGCCCTAACATCGCGCAGCTCCTAGGCATAATATTTTATAGTCCTGTGCTCCCTTTCAACTTCATATAGCGCTAAGACTGTTCTTCCTTCAACTAGTCAGGTGGTCGCACCACCCATGAAAAGTTTCATCCTGTCATCCATCATGTTTCCTAGAGAGTACCCACCTTTTATTGTTACGGTCAACATCACACACTTTACCATCTGCAACGCGCTACACTGGTCAATTCGCTTAGTAATGTGCGGTCCAAGCCAAGGAATCAGACTAATCAATTCGTGGTGATAGGTCTTAAACCTGTCATCGTGATCATACGTATCCTACCTTATCACCCTGGTATTTTTTCCAAGAAAATCTTCCTTTATCTCGTCCTCCAACTTCTTCACTTCTGTGTCCACCAGAGCACTTTTCTTCCTTAATCTTACCCTTTCTTCTTCAAGTTCTTGGAGTCTAAAATTTTCCTGTTGGGTTTCTGCTTCCAAGGTTCCACAAACTGTTGTACCTATCGGTGCTATCATGCATGATCTAAGCTCTCAAAGTACTATAAAGCTTATATTGTTTACTTCATACTTCAGTCTTGGCAGTGCCTGTGCAGTTAGGTTATTGCACGCAGTCTTATAAGCCCATAGAACCACTGGCACATGCGGGTCCCAATTAGTTCAATTCACATTGTGGACCTTGTTCAGCACTTTTCATACTTTGTTAAAAGATTCTGCATGGATATTATTCTGCACACCTAGTCTTTCCATACAATGTGGTCCCAATTGGAGAGGTCATTCATGCCATTGCCTTACTCGCACCTTCTTACCAGTCATGTCTCCTACCACGAGGACGATGTGCATTCATGCAGGTTTCACACCATATGCCTATATCCACATGGATAGGTGGGTGTGTAGGCTGATTCATCCATCATGCTTGTCTTTCAATTGCATCTGGGGCTTCCCAAGTTGCATGAGCATCATCCTTTTGCATTTGCACCAATCTTCAAAACTTCTTTGGTGTGTCCCCCACCATCTTGCAGGCATAACTTGTAGTACCCATTTTATAGGATGGAAACACTATTGTTCTGGTAATTCTCTTTCAAATTTGTTCAGGAAGTCATCCACCTTGCTCAACCCATCGTACGTAGGCAGATCTCTTACCTCTGTTGCCACACAGTGCAACGACCTTGTCATCATGTTACAGTTGAGTGTGGTTACCTCGTGTAACTGGTTCTACCATCGTTCTATCTCCTCATGATAATATGATGTGCAGGAGCTTTCGCACTCCTAAGAGATTCGGCCATATGCAGTTGGATTTATCCAATCTTGCTCCTGTGCGATTGTCTTGTAGATGTAGTCCAGATCGTCATCATTGTATTAGTCACGCACTAGCTCTATGTAGCTTGATCCTTCTGTAGGGTCTAAAGGTACCACTACACATAGTGACCTTTTCTCAAAGATCATTTTGTGCTTCTTTAGATTTATTACTCCATTCATGTTAGTGGCCCAATCTATTCCCAATAGCGTGGGTTAAGGATTGTTGTCATCAAAAATCTCTATCACTTCGAAATCTTCTAGCGCGCTCGCTCCTTTGATATCTATTGTGATTCCCTGCAATCTCCCAATAGGTAGGATCTTTCACTAGTTCACCATCCGTAGTTGGATAGGAGACCATTGCAGTGCAGGTCTACCCATGCGCTCCCATGTCTACTTTGGCAGGACATTCACATTCGATCCTAGGTCCAAAATCACTTGATCCATCTCCTATTCCCTGATTTGCGTTGTCAATCTCATCTCCCTTCCTGTTTGGATTGTGTGATTCTGGAATACGTGCGGTTCTCCTAACACAGTCCCAACACATCTAGTTATGAGATCTTGTAGCCCCTTTACAGCCTTACTGTCACGTAGCAGCTTCATGCGTGTCTCCAAGAATGTAGCGAGCATCGATAGGTCCATTTCCAGCTCCAATCTATCTTTACTTCCTGAAGTGGAGGCCTCAACGAAGCTCCTCTTAGCTTCCATGAATGTCTCCTTAGCGCACTCCAAATCAAATTCTATTTCCTTTGTTGGGGCCTTGTAAACCTAGGTACTTTCTTCTCGCTACTTGCCTTTGTCATCTCCTATCGTATTACCACTCCGGAGCACGATATTTACATTAGGGTCTTCCTCGCGCAGCTCAGACCTCATCATTTGTAGGTTCTGAGTCGGGGGAGGTTGGAGTGCTCCTTTATCCCGCAACCTCGCTATTAGTGTTGGACAGTCCTCTGTTTCATGATCAAACAATGTACATTACAAGTATGATGGTCGCATTGGATTCGTACAATCGCAGGCATAATGTCCTGGCCCTTTGCATTTGTAAGATATCAGTTGTCTGCGACCTCTTCCTGGTCCCATTCCTCCTCGGCCAAGTCCGCACCCCTGAAATCCGGTGCACACCATTCTTGTGTTTTGATTGAGGGCCCGTGTTTTAGCATAAACTCTGTCGGTAGGAGTTCAATCCATCATTAGTTCATAACTTCTACAGGTGCACTCATCATGTCCTACTAACCAGCAGAAATTACAGAACAAGTGTTGGGAATTTTGCGTATACTTTTGTAATAGATGGCAATTATCTGTAGCATGCTTTCCTCCTATCTGACAAATCATGCACCATAATGCAGGCACCGCACTTGGTCTTGCTTGTAACTTCTATCTTAGTGGCATTGGCCCTCCTCCCGCCAGGTAATTCATGAACACCAGGCGATGGTCCTTGTCATGCCCTTGGCCCTTGCATGTTATGCACCATACCTCATCGTGCACTTCAAGACGAGCTTCCCTATGTTGTTTCAAACTTTTCATCTCAAGGCACAAGTTTTTCAACTGTGCGTGAATCTGTTGAACTCCCAGGTTAGGGTCCTGTATCAAAGTCTCATGCAATCTCATCGCGACCTCGAAAGCCTTAGCCTGAGTGGTTAGCCTTTGTTGCAACACTGCGTTCCGTAGATATGGTGTTAACAACACTACAAACGATTCGCGGTGTTGCCCATCTGTTAATGTCATGTTCGATTCATGAATTGTGCACTTTAGTCTTTGATCCAACTCCCACGGGGTTTTGCTTGGTAGCATTGTGATTTCCTTGAATCCAATGATTGATTGTGCCTCCAATTTTGGCTTGCTAAATTCTTTGTTTAGCGCAGCTTGGATATCCACTATCCTCACATTCAGATTGTCATTGAATGCTTAATGTACCAAGTCAACACCTAATCCTGCAGAGTGCTGACCAATGTTGCCTTCTTTATATTGTCATCTGTGACACCCTGTGCTTCCCATATAGCTTTTATCATGAACCAAAACTGGTTTGGATCTTCATTCCCTACTCCCTTGAACACTGGTAGCTTTATCGCACTAGCCATACTACTTCGTGGTGGTGGCAAAGATGGTATGCGCGGAATCCTTTTCCTTATCAGATTGAACACACTTCTTGCCGAAACCTTCACTAACTCTTCTTCGCCCCCTCACGGAGGTGAAATCAAGGGGCTAGTTTCTAGTTCTGTGCTACCTTCTTTTCTGTAGATTCTCCCACTCTGCGTAGCCCCAAACATCAATTTATTCGCATAACCTGTTTTTCACACAGTAGAATTTTAATCCAAGTGTTCAAGGATTTAATGTACTTACCTCGCGGTCCCTTGAGGAAAAATCATTTTGCCTTGCTATAGCTGACTGAAGTATCTACCGTGAATTTGGTGATGAATCCTCCTATGAATCGATCGAGCCAGTGATTGACAGTGCATGCGATCTTATCTTTCGATGCTTCCAGTCTACACACCAATTATGGAGTCCACACAATAGGTTTGTCAATTTTACACCTTCCTTGGCTATCTACTAGCTTCGTGATCCACTCGTACAACTCAGTAGGGAAGGATGCAAAGAAAATTTCATGGACCTTCGTATACAAGTAGAAATCTAACCACTCTTCCCTTGATAGTCATGGATTCCTGTTTCCCGTGCCACAAACTCGTGAATCTTTTTGTCCAACTACTCTTCAATTCCTTTCTTTTTCATATTCCAGTGATACGAAATCAGACATCTCTATGCAGATCTCGGTCCCGGCAACAGAACAATTTGTTGGCTTGTTGGGGCCTGACCTAGGTTTGAAGTTAATTATCCAAACAAATCCTTGTACTACTGGCCCTTTTGGCAATAGTCTGTAGAATGCGGACTGAAGTCTCACCTCAAGTAGTATGGGAGGGTGCTAGAACCAGGTTTCCGTACCCTTGAGATGTCTGACAGGTTCGAATGATCCTTTGTTTGTTCCTGCGAGTAGGTGGCTTCACGCACCTTCCGTTCCTCGCAGCCTGATACCCTGCCTTCGTGCAACACTAACCAGGGGTTGTGCCCTACTTAATTAAGAACCTTCACCTACTTAAATGTCTTAAGTTATACTTAACAATATAAAACATTCATACAGGTTCGCGCAGTAAATAAATAGAATACTTGCAAATTATATCCAATCATGCATTAAACCAGGAAAAGATACACAGGATTATAGCAAAACTTCTCTTTATTGATTCTTGCAATGGTTACAGACTCGACACACCATACACACTTAGCTGCAGGGGTCCGCGCACTTAGCTGTGGACTATTAGGCCTCTGCGCACTCAGCTGCAAAGCCTTCTCCTACTCTATGACCCATAGACACACTTTACACTTCGACTCAATAACTTAGACTTCTCATCTTCTATTCCATTCACTATCTCTTTTTTACACTTAGAGCTTCGCTCTGTGATGCCATTCCATGGTCCGCGAACCATGGGTAGGTCTATCCAGCCGACATTACATTACAAAAACTAGGGTGGACAACTCTGTGATTCTATTATACTTTTGCGACCCACGCCCACAATTCGCGGAGCTTTTAAAACAAGATTCGGTCAAAAATTGGGCTTTAAGCCCCAAAACATGCCTTGGGGGGATTCCATGCCCAACACTAACGAACATTTTTCCAAATTGGCCTTCATAGAATTAGGTAGCCCATTCACGATTGCTTTCATTGCTCTTGTATTATGTTCCTTGGGTTCTCCATCCATCATGCTCTCAACAATCACCAATTTATAGACTCCAATAACTTGAGTCTTTAATAAATTCCCCATTCTTTCTTCCCATATATCAAAGTTTCCATTGAACAATGGAGCCTCTAAAAATTGATTGACTTCAATTTCGGTAGTTGAGGGAGACACATTTTTAGGAGGATTGGAGACTTTCTTTCTTGGATTTTCCATTTGTGTTCTAAGAGTCAACCTTCATATTGTTAGTGAAGTTATTGGCTCTGATACTAATTGTTGGAAATACTAAGAGGGGTGGGTGAATCAGTAGTTCTTTTCAATTATTATTTTTACCAGCTATATCACTTATAATTAGAACACAAAATGAACATTAAAAATAAATACTTTTATTAATCTCAATAAATCAAGTACAATATTTGTGCAAGGCTCCAACCTTAGATGAAGACACCAATCGTCAATCTCCCAGGCTCCAACCTTGTCACTTTGAGGCACCAACTTCTAGGGCTCCAACGCTACCTCTGGTACAGGTACCAACTTGGTCTCTTTAGGATTCCTCCCCTCTAGGGCTCTAACCCTATCTTCCAAGGCACCAACCTTGTCTCTTTGAGGCTCCAACTATATCTTCCAAGGCACCAACCATGTCTCTTTGAGGCTCCAACCTCTTGGGCTCAAACCATTTCCTTTAATTTATCAAGATATGTTTGGTTATACTTCACAACTCCCAATGTCTTCTTGAACAAGCCCTATCATTCTTCAGCTACGCCTTCACTTAGTCTCCACGTCACATCATCAACGACAACTTTTTTCTTCACATGAAGGTGTCACCACTACTCTTCATTTTACCCAAACAAAAATTCTTCAAGGTCACCTCATGATGACTTCAATGCATCATGGTATTCAATGATCTCCACAAATCTTCAATATGTTGCTTCACAAAGTTCTCCAACTCTGCCCTATTATGTTCTCAAGAGAAGACTTCAACAAGATCTATTTTTCCATTCCCAATAAATCAAAACTTTGACCATGACAACTATGGAAACTTTGACCACAGTAGCTTCTACCATGACAACTACGAAAACTTTGACCATGGAAACTATGATAGCTTCGACCACGACAACTATGATAGCTTCGTCTACAGAAACTATGACATCTTCAACCATGGCAACTATGATAGCTTTGAACATGAAAACTACTGCAGCCTCGACCATGACAACTACAACAGCTTTGATCACGACAACTATGAAAGATTCAACCATGGTAGCTTTGATCATGGTAGCTTCAACCACAAAAACTATGATAGCTTCGACCAAGATTTTATGCCCAAATGGAATTATCCTTTTTTTTCGTCTTAAGAAAATAGTCTCCTTGTTCTCCTCGGCCTTTTGTGTTCTTTTGTACTTTGTATCTTTGAATTCTTGCCCAAATTGCTAATCAAAATGAAGTGTTTAGACATCTATTTATAGATATTTCATTTATAACTGAAGGGACACGTCTTTTTGAAGGGAGGTCAACTTGTATGACTGAGTGTAGGTCCGCTCACTATTAGGAATAATTTCCTTAACTTAAAAATTCAATATCTCACAAACTATTGGGAGTTTTGGGGCAAATAAAGGCTCGTTGTAAAGAGGAAAAAATCCTGTTTAAGATGGTATAGGATCCATTTTGAAAGGATTCCTCCAAGGGGTCCAAAATAATTTTTCTTTATGATTGTCCTTAAATTTTATGCATAAAAAGTTTGGGACAACATGGCTTCTTCATTCTTTGGCTTCTTTATTGTTATCAATGTCATCATAGGATCATAGAGTGATTATGTAGGAGTGAAAAATCCATGTAGCATTACGCATGAACAATGTCATCATATACTAGTGCAGTCATAGTGCAACATCATTAGGAGAACTCCAAAATAATCTTCCAACCATTAAATGATCTCCAACCATGTTATCATGACCTCATCAAGTGCCATCATCAATTGTGGTCATTCATCAAGAATATGAAATCATCAAATTTAGTCCTCCATATGTCATCAAGGGGTTCTAAATACTTGGGACTTGGTACTTCTTAAGACTTCTTCATTAGTGGCATGACATATTAATTGATGACATTCTTATCAAACAAGAGTTATGACATCATCATATGGAACCAGGCTTATATTGTCTTCAACCTTATCATCTCATTCTAGGGTTTCATGATATTCATTAGGCATATGAAGAATATTTTCCATCTCGAACAATGCCATATTGACATCAATGACAACATTGATTAACAAAAAATAGCAACAAGAAATGATAAAAATAGAATCCAAAAATTCAGTTTAATTTGTCCTTGAATTAAACTAATAATTGAAATTGAATTTTATTCTCATAGAAACTTGTAATAGCTAACTAGAGTGATTTGACTTATTTAACTTAGGAATTTTGAGTTGGAAGTCTTTCTAAAGTCATGCATATGTTCTCCCTATATTATAGGGGTCTAGGATGAGTTAAGCATGAGTGGTTATTAGTTAACTCAGTTTACTAAGTTGAGTACAGTTAAATTAGTTCCAAACTGTTTGAGGAACTAATAGTGAGTTAATAGTTAGTTGATGTATTAGTGCACTCAACTAGTGCTACTCCAGTTAACTGAAGATTCCCTCATCAAAAACTTAATCATGTCGATTCCGAGAAAGACCCAGTTGAGACTAGAGTGCAGGGACAATGTACTATTTGTTGTATAATTTTCTGAGTTGTACAAATGGTGCATGCAATCAGGAACTGAACCTAGAATGGATTGCACAATTATGGATGAGGAATTTCCCTTTAAATATGGGATAATACTCTCATGAATTGTGCAAAGAATTAGAATCTTGGAGGCTTGGAAATTTGGCTAAGTATTGGCCAAAAAAAGTCATCAGGTAGAGGATAGGAAATATTTGTGTAGGTTAAGCTCAAGGTTGAGCAGAGCATATTGTATTCGTCTGAATTATTTGACCAAGGGCGCAAGGGAATAGAGACTTGTAGAGATTGTGAAGAGGCTAAGCTTTGGCCTTGAGTATGAGTTGGAGATTGAATTTCTTGAGTGTTGGGATTGTTCTAGAGACAAAAAGAATTGCAATTTCATCTCGATTTTCCAGATTAATACAAAACAGATAGTGGGGTTTTGAGTTGTGGCTTTCCCCAGATATTTATTGTGTTATGTGCCTTTGATTCTCTTCCTCTATTGATTATTGTTTGATCAATGTTTATGGGCTTCCGCTGTAAAGAGTAGAAGTATATTCTTGTCTCTTGCTTTAGAAAATTGCATTAGCTTGTGAATCTACAATATTTTCTACAATTAAAATCAAGGGTATGGATTTCTCATGAATGAGTGCAATGAACCAACCGAAAATGGGATTACAATGTTCCACCCAACCATATAATGGCTGAGAAAAATCTCATTTCATTAATTCACCTGCGTGCCATATTCCAAGCATGAATGTGGGATATCATAGAAAAAATCAATCAAAACTCATTCAGGGCTTCGAGAGGCCATCCACCTCAACCCATCAGATAGTGATTCCACGTGAAGGTCGGAAATCACAAAGCCATCATTAGATTGGTCTCCATAGACAGTGATTCCACGTTAAGTTCAGAAATTACAAAACCATCATCAAATTGTTCTCCATCCAAGCCTTCTAGGTCTTCTAGAGTGTTTGTTCCAACCAAGGCTTCCAAGAATAGTAACTCAACCCACAACTACCATCGGGCTTCCAAAGAGTTTGTCCAACCAACGCTTCCAGGACTAGTAACTCAACCCACCCAGGGCTTCTAGAGCATTTGCCCAACCAATTCTTCCAAGACTAGTAACTTAATCCAAGCTAAGGAATCATGAGAACCAACCAAAAAAAATAATGAAAGTAAACCCACAATCACCATGGCTATCTAGGAAATGGCAAGGATAGGCAATCCACTATCAATCCAGGAAACCTACATGTCAATGAAATATCATAACCAAGAAATCACATGCATATGCCATGCATTCCAAAACTAGTGAAGAAATCATACATACAACTCAGTACCTGCAAGCAAATCTGATGCAGTTGCTGATGTCGATGCCTTCTTACGCTTTCCTGCTCTTCCTTTACCTTCTTTCTCCAAAAATCCAAGTATGCCACACCCTCCAAGAGTGATCCAAGAAAACTCTAAGTATCTAAGAGTATGAGAGAGAGAATAATGAGAGAGAGCTCCAACTCTGAACTGATCTTTTAGATGCAGTCCAAATCATCGTCTCTGTTGTAGTCATGCACTGGCTCTGTGTAGTGTGATCCTTCTGCAGGGTCCAAAGGTACAACTATGTGCAGAGACTTTTTCTCGAAAATCATCTTGCGGTTCTTTAGATTTATCACCCCATTCATGTCAGTGGCCCAATCTATTCCTAATACCGCGGGGTAGGTATTGTTGTCATCAACAATCTCTATCACTTCAAAATCTACTAGCGCGCTCACTCCTTCGATATCCACTGTGATTCCTTGCAATCTCCCCATAGGTAGGATCTTTTGTTGGTTCACCATTCGCAATTGGATAGGAGACCGTTGCAACATATGACTTCCCAATAGAACGTTCACATCTGATCCTAGATCCATAATCACTTGGTCCATCTCATATTCCCCAATCTGCGTGGTCAATCTCATTTCCTTTCCCGTTCGTGTCTGTGCTTTCCGAGCTTCCAGACTATGCACGGTTCTCCTAGCGCAGCCCCAGCTATCTATTTATGAGTTCCTGCAGCCCCTTCATAGCCTTGTTGTCACACAACAACTTCATGCATGTTGTTATAGATCTAACCCGAAAATATATGAAAATAATACCAATATACCCAATAACTGTAAATAATCACCAGAAATAACAAGATCTGGATATATATAGAAATGATTCAATTTAATGATCAAACTCTTAAGGTAGGGCAACACCATAATTCACTCCTTAAGGAAGGAGAACACTCCACAAGCCATATGCCTGTTCATACAATATTCCTTAACACCTCTCAATGAGGAATCTCTAGCTTCTATATAGGCCTCATACATACAATACCATGGGTCATTACCATGGTTCCCTCAATACCATCTATC
>APFE031720130.1:0-23833 GCA_000404065.3 Pinus taeda
ATCTAACTAATAAAGCAAATGTACAAAACTGAAATAAATAAGACAGTGCTGGAATTAAAAACTAAGAAAAATAAATCATCAGAAGGACAAGATTGATTCCATTTCATTAGTCATTGTAAAACTATGTGAAAATGCCTAGGTTGCCTACTGTAATCTGGAACAAAGACACTAATCAGTTAACAGCAGTATAAAGCATGAAAAATTATGGACAGAAGCAAAACGTTAATACCATAAGAGATGCAATATATACACGTGAATAACTATGGCATAATGAACGTAAGGAAATAAAGCATCAAACTATACAGCAATAAACAAAACCTCGGCATGTGCAGGGGCCCTCTGCACAGTCCTCGGGCAACAGCTATCAACCACGAATTGAGCTTATAAACAGAGTCTTCTCATGTATTCAAAATGCAGCCATTACACAGAAACAAAGTCACGACACAGTGGGCTCGTTAACAGTCAAAATTACATTACAAAAGCTAACTACTATGTGTATGAGAACGCATTATTTATAACAGAGGATGACATAACTACTTTCCTACAATCTGCGTTGATAAAAGACACGTGAACAAATACGTCCAGGAATCTAGCATTATGGCTACTGTGAAGATTAAATCTATGGAGGGTGGTTGTTGGATTCAGCTTATGGAGCAGTCCATAGGTGTTGATATGTCTCCTGAGATTGAGGAACGACCACGCAAGTCTTCACGTGGTGAAAAACAGAGTTTTGCCACCATAGGACTCTTAGGTTGACCACCGGTTTATTACCTTTGACTATGGCATCTTTTGATGAATTCGACTGAGCCAATAGGACTCGGTCCATGTCCACGTCATTTTCAACTTGCCCATGTGTCTCGATTCGTCTGAAGACACCTGCAATATAGACTTTAACAAAATGGCTGCGGAAAGTTGAGCTGGCTGCGGAAAGTGACAAGATTCCACAGCTCATAAGCAAAAATCTAGTTCAAACAGAAACACAAAGACATAGTCAAGAAACCACTTTAAATGCTATTTTATAACTAATATGCAATGATATTGATGGTTTAGGAGGTTCAGATGAATGGAAAGAAGCTAGAAAAAGGTGTAGGAAAGATGCAAGTTTGGGGCTCAACATACCCCCACTATGAAGGTGTTGCATGTCCTCATGCAACCAAAATTTTGACTATCCCTCCTTCAAATCATATATTTTGAAGCTTCCGCCAGTACATCCAGCCCTCTTCCTCTCTTTCTTGGTGCTGCTAACATCCTGGGCTTCTTCATCAAGCATTTGAATTTAAGATTGATCAGTGCTCTACTTATCTTCTTGCACTTTTTCTTCAATTTCTTGTTCTTTTTCTGCCAGAGCCCGAGATGTAGCATGGTATTATCATGGATGATCTTGTCCAGTTTTCTCTGCTCTTTTAGTGCTTCATTTTCATTTTTAATATGTCTATTTAAAACCTCCAACTCAAAGACTTCTTGTTTCAATGATTGGACTAGAGCTTCTTGTGCTGTGTGAGGCTGAGTGGATGAAGTGCTGGGACCCGTGGCTGTTCTTTCTAAGGATTCTATGTAATCATACACCTCTTGCTGCCTTGGATCTATTTCGGGTGTCGTTTTCCTTGGGCTTTCCCCAAAATGCTGTGGAGGAGAATTGACTTCAAAATCTGGCCGAAAGGGACTCATGTCAACATCTTGAGGGCTAGTTTCAACGTTTGGTTGAGAATGAGGTGGACTACGGCCAGCTGGAGTTTGTTCAGGTGTTTCTCCTCCCAAATCAATAAAATGGGGTCCTTTCGTTTATGATTTTCTCCATTTTCTCTTAAGCCTGCTGCTTCTTCTTACATGTTGTGGACTACTGTCTTCTTCCTTCTATTTTTCTTTTCCTTTCTTTTTGGTCATAGCCGACTGTTCCTGAAGATGAACTAGTCTCTCAGACAATACTTGATGGTCTTCTTCTGAGGAAGGGATTTGATGCACAACCTCACTGCTTCTTTTCTCTTTTGATTTTGTTGGCTTTTTACCCTCAGTCTTTTCCTTCCTCCTTTTAGACAATATTTTTTTTCTACTAGTTCTTTCAACTGTGTTAGTAGGAGTGCTTTGAGTTTTATCACATGTTCTCTTTCTTCTACTTCTTTTCGATGTACTGCCTTCAGGGGTTTCTTGGGGTTCTTCAAAGAAATTTCTAATTAAAAACTACTCCCAGGTGTCCTTTTTCTCTTTTAATTGTTTTTCTATCAAGATTTTCACGAGACCATGGTGATACAAATGTGGTTCTACGTCCCCCAAATGCCTTTGGACGGTCACAGACATCTTTTTCAAACTGTTTAATAAAAACTATGGCAGATTGAGGGTCTGGTTCTCTAAAAAGTTCATCAACAGTCGTGTATGATACATGTACGTTGCTCCAAAACGTCCCTCACAGGTGATAAACTTTTGAATAACCAACAGTAAACTAGCCCACTCTTCTTTTAAAGCATGGAAAGGAATTCCCTTTTTGAAAATAGTGACATCCATACCTGGGTTACGTAGGATCACTCTCCAAGCTTCATCGCCAATGTTCTTGTTCTTAAACCAACGTTCACCTTCTTGGGGAAGTTCTGTAGCAGCTGTTATGGATGCCTTGGTCACTGTAAACTTGAGGTCCCCAATTTCCACCTCTAGTCCGTCAAAATACCTTGCAAAAGCCTTTGTAACCTCCTTATGGTAGCCTTTAAACTTTTGAATAAACCGAAGCCATTTTTCCTTTTTCAGTATGTCCTTCACTTGTGGGCATCCTTCCATAAATTTGGGTCCCTCTGGTTCTGCCCTCAACAACCGACCCATCCTTCCTTCTGTTCTTTAAAACTCGTCTGCGTGAGGAGGGTTTAGCAGAGGTAAGACGGTTGAATTAGCGGAAATGAACAAGGTTTATGAGGGAGACCAGTGACTGTAAGCGGATATCATAGCTACACGGAATGAAGAGGAACAAAGAACAAAATGGGGTGAAGGCTTATGTGAGCACGGTGGAATTGCAGTCGTGAGGTCAATAGAACAGTAGGGGGAGTAAAGTGCATTCAACAATATTTAAAATTGGGTGGCTGCAGAGTAGACGCAAGCACGTTTATGAAACGGCTGCGGATTTTGTGCGGTTGAGAGAAGTCGTAGTCAAATCAACCACGTTCCATAATTACAGGTGGAATATCAAAGTATAGCCGAACACGAGTGAAGACCGGAGGCTTGATTATAAGGTCGTTTAAAAATGAATGCAAGGATTGTGGGGGAATCGTATAGAGATCGTGGAATGGTTATGGAGTTATCAACGCAATCATTGCGTATTATGGAGCCATGGTTTATAACTATGTAAAAATGTGTTTGAATGCCATTTGAAATAAATTTTTACTCATACCTTGGAATTCTTGTCATTTTTCATTAATCTTCAATCAGTTGCTCCTCGTTGATACTTTTGAATGCCTCATGTCTTCATAATATGTCCTCATACCTGCATTAGATTTCATGATTGTTGAACTAACATCTGACTGTAAATTTTTTAAAAATAGAGTGGTGGCTGCAGAAACACAACTGGCTGCGGAATCAGTGAGCAGCTGCGGAAACTGACCCAACAATCTTATAACTGAATGAGATGTATAAACGATGACTGAATGGATGAAAAAGGTCATAAAAACTTTTATTAATGGAATGAAATGAATGAAATGGAGTTGAATGAAATGAAGTGATGTGGAATGGAAATGAAATGGAGTGGGATGGAAATGAAATGGAATGGAATAAAAAATGAGAAAGAGAGAGAGATTTTTTTTTGGAAAACAGAGGGTGTCAGGAGTTCCTGATTTTCACCCTGTGTTTTTTGTATAAGATTGCCGATCAATGATTGGTTTTTAGGCTTATACAATTTTTAGTTTTATTTTTGAAAAGAAAAGAACAAAGGCTAGGCTGGTGGAGAAGAATGATTCTTCTTCACCAGTCTTATTGCAGAATTATCTTGAAACATTTTGACAAATTCCTCTTTTGAGAGTGGCTTATGATAGATCTTTAATCTGTGGCCATTCACAATAACAGGAGTTTGAGATTCATCAATGGTCTTGATTCTTACCGCTCCATTGCTAAAGACTTTGTCAATCTCATATGGCCCAAGCCAATGAGTCTGAAATTTGCCTTTAAAGTCTTTAAACTTGGAATCAAATTGCAATGCACAGTCTCCTTCTTGAAACTTTCTCTCTTTGATATATTTGTCATGCCACTTAGCTCTTTGATATTGAACTAAATCAGTTCTTAGGATTGCTTCTTGTCTGATCTCATCTAGCTCATTCAACTGCTCCATTCTATGCTTTTGGGCTTCTAATAGATCCATCCCCAACTGAATTGCCATCTTGAAGGTTTTGACTTAGAACTCAATGGGGAGCAGGACTTCTTTCCCATAAACAAGTTCATAGGGAGAATGTCCTATTGTATTTCTCCATGTAGTTCTGTAGGCCCACAAGGCTTCGGGAAGTCTTTCTGCTCAATCTCTTCTGTGTAGATGAACAGTTTTGGTGATGATACTTTCGAGAACTTTGTTTGTAGACTCCACTTGACCATTTGCTTGCGGATGGTAAGAAGTAGATCTTTTGTGCTTGATTTTGTATTCTTCCATCAGCTTCTCCACCAAGTTGGATGTGAATTGACTTCCCTGATCTGTCACAATTTCTCTTGGAACACCAAAACGAGTAAAAATATCCTCATAAAGAAAATTGACAACTGAATTTTCAGTGGCAGAAACTAACGCTTTGGCTTCTACCTATTTAGTGACATAATCAGTACATACCAATATATACTTATTTTACTTAGATGGCGGATTAATAAGTCCAATGAAATCTAAAGCCCATTTTTCAAAGGGTTCGATGAGTACCTGTGGTTGCAATGGCATTTCATTTGAAATGGTAGGTTTCTCTACTCTTTGGCAGCTATCACACCTTTTGACATACTGTTTTGCATCTTTAAAGAGGGAAGGCCAAAAATATCCCAAAGAAAGGATTTTATAGGCTGTCCTTTTGTCGGCAAAGTGTCTGTCGCATGGTTCATCATGACATGCCTTGAGGATGTCAGGCATTTCATCTTCCCTAACACATCTCCTGATCACAAGATCTAGCCCTGTTCTAAACAATTCGTTAGAAATCCATGAATATTTTGAACTCTCCTTAATAATCTTTCTTCTTTCACTTGGAAATAAATGTGGAGGCAGTTTCCCTGTAACCAAATAGTTAGCAATATCTGCATACCAAGGGGTCTTAGTAGTTACTGCAAACAGATATTCATCAGGAAACTTATCCTCTACAGGAGAATCTTCTTTAGTATTCTGAATCCTAGACAAGAAATCAGCTACTGTATTTTGTTTCCCTAGTCTATCCAATAGAGTAATATTGAATTCCTGCAAAAGTAGGAGCCATCTTGTCACTCTGCCATTAGTAACAGGTTTGTTCATTAGATATCTAATCGCAGAATGGTCAGTATGAATAAAGGTTTCATAGCTTGTTATATAATGTCTAAACTTATTGATTGCATGAACAACAACTAAAAACTCTTTTTCAGTTACAATATAGTTCAACTCAGTGGGAGTCAATTTTTTACTGGTATAGTAAATGGCATAAGGGACTAAATCTTTTTGACCCAACACAACCCCTAGATCTGTATCTGAAGTATCTGTAGAAATATGGAAAGGGAGTTTCCAGTTTGGTCCTCTCAATATGGGTGCTTCAGATATTCTTGTTTTCAAAGTTTCAAAGGCTGATTGACAATCAGGATCCCATTTGAATTCATAGTCTTTTGTAAGCAGTTTGAAGAGTGGAGATGCTATTTTAGTGAAGTTTTCTATAAATCTTCTAAAATATCCAGTAAATCCTAGAAAACCTCTAACATCTCTTTGACAATTTGGAATAGGCAACTTGGAGATGACTTCAACCTTCGATCTATCAACTTTAATCCCATCCCCTGAAATGTGATGTCCCAAAACAATACCTTCAGTAAACATCATAAAGCATTTTTCATGGCTTAATGAAAGGTTCGTTTCTTTACATCTTATAAGTACCTTTTCCAAATTCTTTAATGCTTCTTCAAACGAATTACCATAAACTATAAAATCATCCATTTAAACCTCTACACAATCATGGATTAGATCAATATATATATATATAAAATTCCTAGTACTACTCTTTGGAATGTTGCGGGTGCATTACATAACCCAAAAGGAAGCACTCGATAGGCAAAAGTCCCCCATGGACAGGTAAATGTGGTTTTATCTTGATCTTCAGGTGCTACCTGAATTTGATTGTAGCCACTAAAACCATCAAAAAATGAAAAGTAATTTTTTCCTGCTAATGTATCTAATACCTTATCAATAAAAGGCAAAGGAAAGTGATCCTTCAAAGTTGCTTTGTTCAATTCCTTGTAATCAATGCATACCCTCCATTTACCATTCTTTTTAGGTACTATAACCAAAGGAGAAACCCATCGGCTATCTGAAATTGGATAAATGAAGTTTACATTGAGTATTTTTTGGAGCTCTTCTTTCACTATCTCCCTAAGATTTGGATTCATCTTTCTCTGAGGTTGTCTGATTGGTCTACTATTTTCCTCAATATATATATGATGGATGCAAGTCTTAGGATCAATACCTTTCATATAAGTATACTCCCATGCAAATGCAGTAGAATGTTTTTGCAAGATTTTGGTTAGTTCTTCCTGTTGTGACTTTTCCAAATTTTTGTTGATATTCAATGTTTTACCTGGAAAAATATCAATGGTAGAACTACCAAACTCTTCCATAGGGTAAAGAGACATTTGTCTTGATGATAAATATTTAATGTCAAAATCTAACTGAAATTGTGTGAGGTCATATTCTGAAGATGTTTCAAAATTTTCTAATGTGTTCGGAATTTGGCTATCTTCACTGATTTCAGAAATGGTAAAGACAGGTTGTATAGTGTCCTCATCATCGACCCATTCATTGTCTCCTACCTCTGTGATTGCTTTTGCTAGAGGATACAAATTGAATTTCTTTGTCGAATTACCATAAGAAATGTACATATCCCCAGATCTACAACTAATGAAAGCATTAGCTGTGGCTAGCCAAGGTCTTCCTAAAATGAGTGGGTGCCCTCCTAGATTGCTCTTGGGAGTCAAAATCATGAAATCTACTAGATATTCACAAGAATCTAAGGAGACTGAAATATCTTCTAATACACCATCTGGTTTGATTATAGATCAATCTGCAAGTTGCAGTAAGGTGGGTGTAAAAAGAAGATTACGAAGTTTTAGCTGTTCCATAGCCTGTCTACTCATAATGTTGATAGCAGCCCCTAAGTCAATCAAAGTATTTTGAATTTCTACCCCATTGATATGTGTCTTGACAATTGGACTACCGGGATCTACATACTTATGAATGGTAATTTTTCCCATCATGATATCTGCAATTTTTCCTACCAAGTGGATTCTTCTTGTATCTCTTGGTTTCCTTCCTGGTCTTTTGAGACTCAACTCCTTTTATTGTTTTTTGCTAGAATAGGATCTCTCCTAATGGCTTGTAGCAAGGGAATCTTGATACAGACATTCTTTAATTCATCTAGGAAATCATAGTCAGGAAACAAGATTTGTTTTTCCACTCCTTTGTCAATTTGTAACCTTTAAGGAAAAGGAGGTGTGGATAAAGATGCGGGTTGCTCAACTATAGGAGTTGTGGGGGTTGACTCTTTTTCTTTTTCTTTTTGAGTGTTTATGTTTTGAAGAGATGCTTCAGAACCTTTATTGGCTTCAAGAGAATCTTCCTCAAAAATACTTTACTTTTGAGCATCTATAGAAGGTTTTTCTAAAACTCTACCAGATTTGAGTTGTACATCATTGAGAGGAACAATCATATAGGTAGGAAATTGTTGTCCTTCTACCATGTAAGCATTTTGAGGATTTTTATTATTGGGATATGGCAATGGCTGGGAAGGTAGTTGACTTGCTTTTTGTTGGAATGGAAGCAAGAGTTGAGAATATTGTTGAGGAGTTTGTTGTTGTTGTAGGAATGGTAATGAAAGTTGTGGATTTTGATTTGGAAGTTGTGGAGCTTGTTGATTTGGAAAGGATGGAGGATATTGATAAATATGAGCAATCTCCCAAAGGATTTTGCATTACTTGTACATGTTGATGGATTTTGAGATTGGGAAGGTTGTTGCCAAGGATTCCAATTTGGCGGGGGTTGAAAGTTCATAGGATTATTGAACCCTTGATTTTGTTGCCCCTACCATGGTCTCCTTGTAACAAAACAGAGAGACTCCACTGAATTTGGATCTTCTTGAAAGACAGATTTGAGCCCAGGAATTGAAGGACAATCCTTGGTCTCATGGCTTTCCGAGCAAATCATACATGTTTCTACAACTTTTGCATCCAAGGGATATTCCCTTAGAGCATGTTTCTTCCTACATTTTGGACAAAAGATGGCCAAAGCTTCAGCTTCTTCTTTCTGCTTGTTTTGTATTTTAAGGGTGTCTAGTTGCTCACTAAGGCTCCCTAAAATATCCGTTTTGAACTCATCAAGCATATTTCCAATCTCTGCCCTACTTACTGAACTGGTTGTAGATTTATTTGCTCTAATCAAAGAAGGATCTCTAGGCCCTTTTGTAGTTTTAGATTTTTCCCTTGAGAGATGGACACATAGTTCTGCTATGTCATGAAGTGGAAGTTGAAAGATATCTCCCTTTCCCATCATGTTTAAAATGTCTATCCATTCATCTCTAATGGCTTTCAATAGAAGGGCTTTCAAGGTTTCCTCATCTAGATTGCTCATTTTTTCTCTCTTTAAGTTGTATTGAAATCTTTCAAGTAGGTCCTCCAAGTTTTCATCTTCTTTTTTCATCATCTTGAATACCTCATCCTTATGATTGGTGGGCATGCAATAGTCCAGGTATCTATCCAAGAATGTTTGTTTCATATCATTCCAACTATTAATAGACTGAGTGGCTAGTCCCATGAACCATTTCAAAGCAGTTCCTTTTAATGTTGAAGGAAACAGTTTGAGTTTTTGAGAGTCTTCCATATAATCATAGGTTTGACACAAGACTTCAAACTCAAATAGGTTTCAGGGTCCTCACTTCACAACCCATAAAAGTTTGGGAGGACAGATGGTGAAATGTTTTTCATTGTTGTATGGGTTTCCTCATCAACTATAGGGAATCCAAATGAGTTATCTCCTTCCCTATTTCCTCCATTATTACCTCTACTTCCACCATTGTTTCCTCCATTATTTCCTCTTCCTCTACCTCTACCCCCTCCTCCAAATCCATCTACTACTTCCTCCATCATGATAGTTTCCTCAGAGTCTTTTGGTTCTTCTATCAAGGGTGGACAAGAGAGAGTTTCTCCCTTTCCCTCTTCTTCAGGTGATTCTACTTCTTTGATTACAATATGTTCCCCTGTAGAAGTGAAGAAAGGTTCTTCTCCTAGAACAGATTTAGTAGATAGTGTGGGAGAATCTTCTAATTCGGCTGCTGCTCCTTGAATTCCAGGAATCATAAGGCTGGGAGTAGATGGAGGTGTATCTTGTCTATGCCTTGAAGTAGCTGGAGTTGTGAAAATTGAACTCTTGTCCCTAGCTATAAACCTTCCCCTAGAATCTCTTGCCCTATGCATGTCATTTTTTTTTATTTTTTTTATTTTTTCAAGTCGGGGTAATAATTCTCTTTCTGATCTTCCAGATCACACTAGATGCAAGAAGAGATCATAATCAAGAAATTATTTAACTAATAACTCTCTTTTCTGATCCTCCAGATCACACTAGGTGCAAGAGGAGAGCATGCTTCAAGAAGTTATCGATTTTTCCCTTTTTTTATGTAAGAGATCAACTACCTAGTTACACTTCCCCGGCAACAGTGCCAAAATGTTTAGTCAATTTAGTATGTCCTAAATAGCTACATTAATTATCAATCTGGGAGTCGTAAACTGATGAAGTGTGGCGCACTATATGTGCAAGACAACCTCTTTCCTACCTTTTATTGTTTTCAATTTTTATTTTGTTTTGGGGGTTTTATCTTTGTTTATCTCCTAATGTGAATGGGAATCCTATTCCTGAGTTTTGAGAATACTTTAGAAGGCAAGTATGGATGTATATTTTAAGGCAATTATGTCCTTTATGATGATTTCCAGAGCTTAACACTTCAGAGAATCTCAAAACATACTAGTGATGAAATTAATACTTGGACAAGAATGTAAATGTGCAGCTATTCAAATCAAACGAATAATGAACTACTAATCATGAAATCACTATCTCTGCTGCTCATCTAAATACAAAAAAATAAGTTAAGCTACTGCACTCAAACAAATCAAAAAATGCAAACTAGTAAAAATAAAATCAATTCACTTCACTTATAGTCCGATAGCTCGCCAAGTAGTCTTTTCGGGGTTAAGCTATGGCTATGGAGATAATGTCAATAACATGAGGAATTGATGTCTAAACTAACTAACAAAGCAAATGAAAATAAAATCAAGTCACTTCACTTATAGTTCGATAGCTCGCCAAGTAGTCTTTTCAGGGTTAAGCTATGGCTATGGAGATAACGTCAATAATATGAAGAACCTGATATCTAATTGCAGAAAAATAAAAGTAAAATGAAATCACATCACTTATAGTTTGATAGCTCGCCAAGTAGTCTTTCCAGGGTTAAGCTATGGCTCTGGAGATCACATAAATGACATGAAGAATTTGATATCTAAAATAACTAACAAAGCAAATGAATAAGACTGAAATCAAAGCATAAATGGAATTGAAAAGCTAAGTAAAAAAATTCAGCAAAGAGGCTAATCTCATGTCACTAGTTATTGCAAAAATTGTATGAAAATGCCCAGGCCTAGCCTATCCTGAAACACACACTGATCAATGTTAGCAAAATTATACAATGCTTGAAAAATCATGTACAGGAATGAAACATTAACATCATAACTAACTTATGAAATATACACAGGTGAACAAACTATGAAATATGTACAATCGAAATAAGGAAACAACAAATAAAAATTTTATAGAAATAAAGAAACAAAACCTTAGCGAGCAGGGGCCCTATGCATGGCCTTGGTCAACATGCTGTTAGTCCGAAATAACGCTCACATAGTCATATAAAACAAAGTCTTGTTATATTGCAAAACAGAGGAAGGATCCTCTTGTTACAACAACACCAATGTCACATCACAGTATATGAACTAATAGCAAGATTACATCCAAAAACTAACTAGCTACATGCGTTTGCAAACACATTATTTATAAAGGAAATTACATAACAGTTTTCCTATGAAACACCTTCAGTAGAGGACACGTAAAAATACAACATCCGTGAGCTTAGCATGATGGTTGCCAAGATCATTCAATCTACCAAAAGGTGGTTGCTGGATTTGCATCATGGATGTAGTGTACAACTGTCAAAATGAAGCCATGGATCTAGGAATGGCCTCGGACCCTTTACATGTTGAAAACAGAGACCTGTTTACCGTAGAACTCCTCATTTGACTATTGTTTGACCAAGGCTTTCCTCTACAAATTTAGCTGAACCAATAGGACCTGATCCATGTCCAGATCATTCCTAAACTGCCCACATGCCTCGTTTTGCTTGATGACACTTATAACCTAGAGATCAACAAAAGCAACTACGGAAAGTCAAGTCAGCTACAGAAAGTGGCTGCATTCCACAGCCAATGAGAAAAATCTAAGTCAAGTAGAAAACACAAAAATATAGTTAGAAAACCACTTAAATGCTCTTTTAGAATCAATATATAATGATCTTTGATAGCTTATGAGGTATTGGTGAGGGGAAAAAGTCTAGGAAAGTGTGTAGAAGAGATGTAGTTTCAGGGCTCAACACTCGCCACGAGTTAATTATGTGGCAACTTGTTCCATACCTACATCAACTGATGATCAATTTAGTGATGTTGTACATCATGTACTGGGGGCATTGGAACCAGATCTCTCCTTCATGACCACTTATGAGTTGTGACAAGGATTTCGAGGATAGTTCGTTGTCTTGTGTCAACTTCATTAAAAAATGAAACAAGGGGTCCGAGGATAGTTCGTTGTCTTGTATCAACCTTGTTAAAAAATGAAACAAGGAAAACTAGGATAGTTCGTTGTCTTGTGTCAACCTCATTAAAGAATGAAACAAGGAATACGAGGATAGTTCATTGTCTTTTGTCAACCTCGTTAAAAAATGAAACAAGGGATATGAGGATAGTTATTTTACTATGTCAACCTCATTAAAAAAATGAAACAGGTCCATGAGGATAGTTCTTTTACTCTGCCAACCTCGTTAAAAAATGAAACAACTCCCATGAGGATAGTTCTTTTACTATCTCAACCTCATTAAAAAAATAAAAAGGCCCATGAGCATAGTTCCTTGTCTTGTGTCAAGCTTATTAAAAATGAAACAAGGTCCCCTGGAGAAAAGTTCCAAGTCGAGTCTTTGATTAGATATCATAAAATCCTAGTTGAGTCTTTCACTTGATCTCATAAAAGAACCTTCATTCCATCCACCTGATAGCCATGAGTAGTATACTTAGGTGAATGTAATGAATCTTGGGGGGCATGCAGCTAGTGGTAAAGTTAAGTTTCCCTATAGGTTATGTGAAGGGAATCACCCCATTCACCTTTGTCTATCTAGATGAAGCCAAAAAGGTGTTGGATAACCATCCTGCTTCACCACAGCGAATTCCATCTAGTTACAGGAGACTCTCCCTTTCACCATGCTGGGGGCATGAAACCAATTCAAGCATAGTTTTTCGTTTAAGCTTGTGTAAAAATGAAACTCAATCCAAGCATAGTTTGTCATTTCAAGCTTGTGTAAACATGAAACTGAATCCAAGCATAGTTCCCTATGGTTCAATCTTGTCTAAAAATGAACCCATTTCCATTTTAACCCTTGTGATTGCCATTCTATTAGCCTCTTTCGTCAGATGAGCCTTGGTTGTTTCATTCCATCACCACCATATCTTTGGCTGATCATACGCTTTCACTTGGTTGTTTTACCCTTTTTTGAGGAACAACTACAATGAGTGGTTTTATTAGCCAGCCTCTTCACATAAATCAACATGTTTTGAGAAGTTCCAACATCACCAGAACCAATTGCTACCCTAGACACCACTCATTCCTCAAAATGGGGTCCTCTTTAAGCTCTTTCTAGACTCTTTAAACATGAAAGATTGCCAAGCACTTGTTGTTTCTAGCTCGTTAATGGATTAGAAGTGATATCTGCTCATTATAGTTTTACCCCTTCTTCGGGCTGAGATAGATTAACTATGCAAAAGGTACTCGTTGATCAAACATGATCAATAGGTTCTCTCTTGTATTGTCTTATGCTTTTCCAGGCTTGAGAGACAAAATTACGAAAAAGAACTTTTGGAGTTTCCTTTTAGTCCCTTTTCAGACTCTCTAAACATGAAAAGGACTGAGTTATCTTTGTCGTTAAACTCGTTAAAATCATCAAATAGTGACAAACTTGCCCATCTAGACAAGACCGAGTTTCACTTTCGCTAGACCCGTTAAAACATCAAATAGCGATGGATTCACCCGAAGGGTGGAATTATACAACAAGCATATGTTAGCCTCCTCAAGCTTGATAAAAAATAAAGAGGTACCGGTCAGAAATTATTGGGGAAAATGGGAAAAAGCCGAGAACACTTTATGGTAGTAGGTCGCTCTTGAACATGATACTTTCACCTCATCACCATGACTATGTGGGTTGGGTCATTGAGCTTTATGGTTATCACACCGTTGGTCTATCATACCATCCATCACTTTGTTTTGGGTCAATGCTACCAATTCACCTCAGTGTTGCTGATATGTTCAAGAGAAGTCATTCAGTTCAAAACCTCATCCTTTGCAATACAATAAACCTTCATTTTCATGCCTGCCATTCCTGAACCTTGTGTTGTCAGTCGATGTTTCATCTCAAAAATTCATTTACCTCGTTTGTGTCGTTGATGTGGGATACATCAAGGCCCTCCTGCGATGAGTCGCTTCTTGTCGACATCAGCACAACATCCCAGAAGTTGACTTAGAAACACCCCTTCTGTACCTTGAGGCTTGCATACATCAATGATAGGTTTCTCGCTTCCAGCAATAGGTTGACATCACTGGCCTTCGACCAAAAGACTTCATATGGTGTTCGACATCAAATCAATTATTCACACCTTGCTAAATGTACTGCAGTACCTTGAGGGTCATTATAATTATCGGTGATTCCTCTCGCGTCTGTTAACGGCTTACATATTTGGCTGGTAATCAGACAATGCCTCTCTATGTTCGACTTCAAATCATCTATTCACATGGTTAGACTTGTACTTGAGTGAAAGTTTGAATGCAATTGAAGACCTCAGATCTAGTTTCATCCATCCATGTTGCGATATATTCAAGAGTACTATATCAAATGTACAATGGCCTTACATTCATGGTCATCCATTCATGGGTCTACATCTATAGATGACTATATATGTAAATGTAATGAAATTTTATAAATCTGAGCATTGGTATGACTTCCCTCAGCTAATTATGAGAAAAAATCAAAGTATCATAATATTTGTATTGTAACTGATGCAGGTCACCTTCCGATTCAAAACCTTCTCTCCAAGTGGTAAAGCACCTCACTCAACATGGTTATTTTCGACTTCATGCTTTAGGGGGCATCTGTTATAGGAAAATTTGGGCACATCAAACCCAACTTCCGTATCAGTGACATTAGAGTCCATCAACCCCTAATTCAGCTGTTGTCATTCGCTAATGAAGTTAACCTACATCATGCTTGCTTCCCAAGAGTTTCATGACACCATTCATCCAAAAAATGTCCCTTAAGAGACCATTGCAGGTAGCCTTCTATCTAGCTGCAATAAATGGCAGGCACTACACTGTCATGGTGTTATGCATAGCACATGGCCTTTGCATCACCTGCGATGGGTGAGATCCATCGAATTTTTCCAATGAATCCATTGGATTCCTCATCGAATGGATGCTTCTAGAGGTTTCTAGAAGGATTGGGCTCACTTTTGGATGAGGAAGGAGATGAATGAACCTTAATCCATTATCCCTTCCTCCATGGAACCACTTCCCAAATATGGAAAAGAATTCATGAGGGCCATTAATGGCCAAACATCCTCTTTTCAGCTATAAAAGGACCAGACATTCAAGGCTAGTCTAAGGTTGGAACTTCATAAGCTAAGGAAATGCTGCTTGGATGAGATTAGTAGATATAGTAATGTTATCATGTTAAATTGTTGTTTCCATGAGGAGAGAAGGGTTTAAAGCTGGAAGGATGTCATTGAATCGGACATGCATCTACATGGGTTGTAATCTTTCCTTCTATCAATAAAGAGTTCTATGCTTTTTCCCATTCATGTGTTATGTGATGTATATTGTACTTTCGATTCTATAATATGTTTAGTTAACAGATTGACATATATTCTTTGATGGTTTTCTATCTTGCCTTGTGTGCAAGTACCTTTCAAGTGAATTAAGTACAGAAGGGAGTGGCGAAAGCAGTCAAAGGGAAGAGGGATCGAGCAAGAGATACAAGTTGGTACTTTTGCTCCTCTTTCTTTTATTTGTTAGCTATAGGAAAAGCAATGGAAATACTTTAACTATTGTTATAGAATTTCTACTAGGTCTAGGGGTTAGTCGTTCGAAAAGACACTAAATTTGCCCATAACAAACACGTGTCATGTCATCTTCCTCTTCTTGTGTCTTAGGACATTGTTCAACAGATAAATTTACATCTACAGGAATAAGAACCTTCACCGGTTTACTATCCTGCATATTAAACCTCTTAAGTATTGTCTAAACATACTTCCTTTGGTTTAACCAGAGCTTCCTCTTTGCCCAATATCATTTAATTTCCATGCCCAAAATATAGTTTGCAACACCAAGATAATTCATGTTGAATTTGGAGGACAATCAGGTCTTCAAATCTTGGATAATTTCTTTGTCATTTCCAATCAACAACATATCATCCACATACAAGACCAGATAAATAACATGGTCACCAATTAATTTAAAATACAGACAATGATCCTCTTTACTTCTGGTGAAGCCAAGTTCCCTTATCAAATTTCTGATACCACATCCTTGGTGACTGTTTTAACCCATACAAATATTATTTTAACATGCATACCAATTATTTCTTTCCCTTCACCACAAATCCTTTAGTTTTCCTCATGTAGATCTCTTTGTCCAAATCACTGTGAAGAAATGGTGTCTTCACATCCATCTGTTCTATGTCAAAATCGAAAGTAGAAACAATAGATAAAAGTAATATAATAGAAGCTACCTTAGCAATAGGAGAAAAATATCACCAAAATCAATTCCTGGCACCTAGGAATAACCATTTTGTACCAACTGAGCTTTGTATTTCTCCACCTTTCCTTTTGCATTCATCTTCTTATTAAACACCCATTTTATTCCAATGGGTTTCCTTCCAACCGATAACTCCACCAGATCCCAAGCCTCATTTTTTTCCAAAGATGTCATTTCATCAACTATGGCCCCTTTCCAGAGTTTTCCATCCTCTAAATCCATTACCTCCCTAACAGTTCTAGGATCATCATCAGTAATAGATAAAGCAAAATTTAAACATAAAGTAGACGGACTATACCTTTCTGGATGTCTTCCTTCTCGAACTGATCTTCTCATTGGAGTTTTTGGTTCTTCATCTTCTTATTCCTATTTTGCTATAGAGTATAATTCTTCCTCCTTTAGCTCAATTTCTATCTTCTTAGGTTCCTTTGGTAGGACTTCATGTTTAATAACATATTTTGCCTCTCTAAACACCACAACTTGGTTGTACACAACCTTGCTTGTTTATGGGTTCCAAAGATTATAATCTTTTAAACCATCCTTATACCCAATAAAGATGCACCTTTCAGATTTACTATCCAAATTGGTTCTTTTCTCCTTTGGAACATGTACATATGCATCATAGCCAAATACCCTCAGATGTGAAAGAGAGGGTTTATTACCAATCCATAGTTCATGTGGAGACTTATCCTCCAATGTGATGAAAGTGATCTGTTAACCAAGTAACATGAAATCTCCACTTCCTCTACCTAAAATTCATTTCCTAACCCGACACCACTGAGCATGCTTCTTGCCTTTTTCATCAATGTCATGTTCATTCTTTCTGTGACTCCATTTTCTGAGGTGTGTATGGAGTAGTCTTCTACCGTGCTATATCACACTTCTTACAGAACCCTTCAAATTCCTTCTTGCATAACTCTCCACCATCATCTGTCATCAACACCTTTATCTTCTTTTCTTTTTGGTTTTCCACTAGAGCCTTAAATTTTAATTATTTAAACCTGTCAAAGACTTCAGATTTATTCCTGAGGAAATATATCCATGAATTGCTTGAGAAGTCATCTATAAATGATACATAGTACACAGACTTACCCAGTGATGGAACCAACACAGGTCTAAACACATCATTGTGCACAAGCTCTAATATCCCTTTCACCCTCTTAGCACCGGGGGGGAATTCAACTAATTATGCTTCCCATATACACAATGTTCACAAAAATTGAAATCCAAAGAGAAATTAGATAGAACTTCTACTATACCATTACCATGAAGTATTTGAAGGCCCTTCTCTCCAATATTTCCATGCCTTTGATGCCATAACATGGTTTTTTCTCCAGAGACCACAAGGTTTTCTGCTCCACTTTCAAGAACCACAAAACTGTTGCAAACATCAATAACAATGCTACCTAGAAGCTTGTATAGAGTTCCAATCCAAACTCCCCACATCAATACCAATATAACAACCCTGGTGAAATTTCCATGTAATAAAAGTTAAAAATAATAAGCATGGTTGATGGGACACTTATTCCAAGCTGAATGTTGGGCAAGACATCCTAGGGGGTGTTCATTTGGTTGTTTATGGCTAAGGAAATTGGGAAAGGAAATGACTAAGGCTTTGGAAGGAAAAATTGCATTTTTGGCACATTTATTTATGAAAATAATGGAAAGTAGGAGAAAATGGAGGTGAAAGGTCACAAGTTGTGTGTGAGGATGAAAATGAAGGAAAATAATGGAAAATGAAGAAAATAGAGGCCTCATTCATAAAAAGTCTTGTGAGGATCCATTGGAAACCTTTTGTTAGTTCAGTTTTGGAGCTCTCTCATTATTCTCTCTCTCTCTATCACTCTTAGACACTTAGAGATTTCTTGGAGAACTTTGGCATTGGATCAAGAAAGGAAGTGAAGGCAAGAGGAAGCAAAGATCAAGCAGGGAAAGACAAGATCAAGCAGCTACAACATGATTATTTGGAGGTATCGATTTGCATGTGTATTTTCCTTGATAGATTTGACATGCACGATATTGCATGTGGTTCTTTTGCTATTATGGCATGGATTTTTCTAAGTGTAACAGTGTTTTCAACCTAGTCTTTCCATTTCTGGATAGCCATGGTGTGATGGGGTTATCATGTTTTGGTTGATTTGGATTGTCAGATGGATTTTAAGTTGAGTGAGGTGGACTTCCGAATGATAGAGCACATGGCCTAGTGGTCCTTGAACCACATTATGGATCACAGTAAAGCCACTGACCTAGTGACCCCTGAGCCAAATTGTGGGTTACGGTAAAGCGAGGATTATGTTGCCTCGGTGGGCCTATGAATCCTTGCTGGTGAATGGAAGGATATATGGTAAATCCAAGAGGTGGTTTTCTCTCCATTGGGCCTAGTAATCTCGGGTTTGGGATATGAAATAAATCTTAGAGAGTGGGTCTCAGGGCCTAGTGATCCAGGATTGGATTGTAATAAAACCTGAGAGAATAGGAGGCAGAAAAATTCCTGACAGTGTAGGTGGATAAATCTGTTGGAATCCATGCTTGTTTGGCCTAGAGATTGGGTGGATATCACGGTAAAGCTGGTTATGATGTGTTCATTGTGTTGGCCTAGTGATCCAAGATGGATTATGATAAATCCTAGTTTCTATTGATGAGGGTGAGTTGGTTTAACCTCGGCACGCCTTGGTCAGTTCTGTTGGTGTGAGTCCCACATTCATGCTTGGAATATGGCATGCGATTGAATGGATGAAGAGAGATTTGGCTCAACCATTCTATGGTCGGTGGAATGTGGTAGTCCCATCTTCTATTGTTTTTTTCATTCATTAATGAGAAATCCATTCCCTTGGTTTTCATGTGTAAATGTATTACTTTATATGTGGATTTTATTTCTGATATATTTATGGTATTTTTGTTGTTACTATGCTGGTTATATGTATGTTTTATGACAACAATTATGTATGGCTCTTAACATGTTTTTACTTGTAAATGAATGGATAACATATCTATGACCTAATAGATGATAATGCAACAAATGACCTAAGGGAACAATGGTTCTTAGTGATTCTCAGATAAGTACGAGATCCCTATAATTAATTATGTTGATTATACCTGTACATTACATGTTTGTGATATGTTTGACGGAATGCATGTCATGGCTAGTAGGAGTCTAGTTGAGGACTTGTTTAAGTATTTGATCAAGCATCATTGTTTCCGTATTGTTTTATGGTTCTAAAGATGTGATGCAATTATGGGTAGTGATTTGGGCTCTACGCCTTAAAAACTAGCTTAATGTCTGAGGACACTAGAACAACATTGAAAAAAGAGTCTCTGGACGCAGGTAGGAAATCTTGTGAGAGTGACTGGAGGTCCTTAGACACTGTCATGCCTATAGAATGAGATTGACTAGTGGCTAAGTTGTCTAAAATCTCAGTGGGACCTACGTGCAGGCTACTTGAAGTGTTGGCATGATTCTCATGGGTCCTGTAGCTGATGTGGAAGGTCTGCGTGTTATGATTCCATCGATGCCGTTTCCTTAAGGTCACATAGGAGATTGAATCCAACCATAGTAGCCTCTCGTCGCATGTTTACCTTGGTTGGGGGGTTAATTGGGTAGATGTGGGAGGAGGGTGTTACCGAGTGGTATCAGAGCATGATTCACCCCTCATATTGTATGGGTTATGTGTGTTGGTCATGCATGCATGTCATTTGCGTGTTCATCTCTTACACTTGTGCTTATTGCATTGCATAATGTTGGTCGTGGTTGTCATGGGGAACTTGATGTTGTCATTTTGGAATGCATCGTCATGAGTATATGATTGGTTACATATCATTATATGTCTCTTGATTACATCCTTGTAGGTTAGGTTGCATTCTTGTATGCATTGTTACATGTATCAGTCTTGTAGGTTGGTTACAAGAATTGATTTCTTATGCTCAACTACATGCGTTCATGCCTATGTGTAGTCGATTAGGAATTGCTTATGCATGATTGATGGTTGCATGTGGAAATGTGTGTTGGTCATGCATGCATGTCAGTTGTGTGTTCATCTCTTACACTTGTACTTGTTGCATTGCATAATTTTGGTCATGGTTGTCATGAGGAACTTGATGTTGTCATTTTGGAATGCATCGTCATGAGTATATGATTGGTTACTCATCATTATATGTCTCTTGATTACATCCTTGTAGGTTAGGTTGCATTCTTGTATGCTTTGTTACATGTATCAGTCTTGTAGGTTGGTTACAAGAATTGATTTCTTATGCTCAACTACATGCATTCATGCATATGTGTAGTCAATTAGGAATTTCTTATGCATGATTGATGGTTGCATGTGGCAATGTGTACAATGGCGTAATGGTTGTTGTCATGCATGAGGTCATAACATGCAATGTTGATATGGCCTTGCATTTATGAATGGACCCTAACTAGAATGATGTTCCTATGTTGATGCATTTATTTGTGTTTCTATATGCTATTATGATTATGTTATACATGTATCACGTTGATTTATTGATCTTGCAAATAAGGTATCGTCCAAAAATTATAATAAAGTACGTTGGTTGTTATGATTTGGTTTATCTAACATATTATGCATTGCATAAAAGAGATCAAATGGATAGCAAGGTGGTAGAATACATAGAATCTCCCTATGAATTAGATAAGCAAAGTGGTGTTGGGCACTCTTCTAACTTGTCAAATACATTGTGTTGGGATGGGGTCTAATTTTGATAAGATATTGTAAAGTCTCTCCATTTTGAGGAGAAGAGTGCAAATAACGTAGGTCAATAGGAGTCAAGGGGTTTTAGGAAGGTCAAAACCCCTTATCTTTTGTATTTTTTGAGCTTCGCCCATTGTTTGCAGACCATGGTATTGTAATACGAATAAGTATATAAAGGTGTGTCTTAGCAAGTCTAAGGCAATGAATTAACGAGGCTTGATGGGACGACATGTTTTTCAGCCTGTAAGAGTAAGATCTTCTATGTTTGGGCAAAGGGGAAGGCTTCTACTACTGTGTGAGCAGAGACCTTGGTAAGACTGCAGCTGAGTGTGCAGGCCCCTGTAGCTATGTGCGCAGGGTTTGAAACATATATGTATTGAAGATCTGAAATAATAAAGAGTATTTGAAGCAATTTTGTGTCCTTATGTGTTTCTGTATTTATGCTCAATTGAATGTAATTTATCTATATTATTAAGTAATTATTTTGCAAAGATTTGGATCTACTGTTATGTGTTATTTTATGCATGGTTAAACCCTTAGGCGAAGCTCATAATACTGTTTAATTGGAGACTGCTTTAAGTTTGGGTATTTTGAGGATAAGAGTTTGGAAAGGTTATATCACACTTGAAACTAAAGAAATACCTTACCCCCCACATCACATAGCCTTCTAGATGTAAAAGCTTGGTTCTAGCATCCCCCAATACTACCTTGGGTGAGACTACAGCTTGCGCTAAGAAGGTTGTTTCTCAAAGGGTCGATAGTGTAGGGTTTTGTTGGTTAGGATAGATAACTTTGAACCTGGGTCCAAGCCCCCTCAAGCCTATATTTTCATTCAGAGTATCCAAGTTCAAGGCCCATTTTCACAATGTATATATCTATGCCAAGAAGGATTTGACAGAATATTGGCATGCACTACCATATCTGGTATAAAAAGAACATATTTTTTCTATCATCAGTAAGTGGTTGAGCGATTGGCTCACCCAAGCCAACACAACAATAGTAGTAGGTACACACAAGAGTGCTGCAGAAATGCAAGCTGAGAAGAAAGATCTAAAGACATACCCCAAGAAGGATCCCAAGAAGGTCATGATTGACCTAGAGGAACCCACTGCATTTGAAATAGAGGACACAGTCGGCACAAAAATTGTCAAGGAGGAAGAGGGTGGCGAAGACCCTTTTGTGGGCATGGATGACTTTTATTCTCCATTCATTATCAAGAAGTGGTAGAAGAGAAGTGTTAGTGGTGTGTGGAAGAAAAAAAAATCAGACAAGTCCACAAGCGTAGAGCCATTGGCCCTCATAGAGGGTGACCTTGATGAAATTGGGGATACTATCATATCCGCGATGGAATATATTTGGGTACACATCAAAGAGCAATACCAATCTGTCTTAACGAAGGTCGAACAAGGCCTTAAGGAATTGCATGTACATACAAGCAATCTACAAGCGAGCGTGGGTCAAGCAAGCACGAGTCAAGCGAGCCTGAAGAAAGTGAGCGTGATAGCCTCAACAATAGAACTTACCATATACCTCCACATAGTGCAGTTGTCGGAGGGATCATTGCATGTTGACACTTCAGAGGAAAAGGCATGCCTATTTCATATGAAGAACTTGAGCCTTAACCTTACGGCTGTTAGGTCCCTATAGCACTAGTGATTCCCCCATTAATATTGTCATTGTATCCCTTATTGTTATTATTGTGCCCCTATTGTCCCCATATTGTTATTAGTGTACCCCATAGAAACTTGCTATTTTTATTTTTGTGCCCTTATGTTATTACTGTTAGGTCAGATTGATTATATTGTGACCCCTTAGACTCTTGTATATGGAAGGGAGGTTTAGTCATTTGTATCATCGAAGAATTGTTCATTTGTGTAATGTAAAGGAGGTTGCCCCCTCGAGGAGGCTAAATTCTAAGGTGTTGATCTGTCTTTTGTATCTTTTTGTGAGTTGGTTTCCTAACATTTGGTATCAGAGCTTTGGATTCTAGGGTTTCGCTGCTCCAAACAGTGACATGTGGCACTTCATACAAGTTCGCTCTACTGAACTAGTCTATAATCAAGTCACTTTGGGAGATTTGGCATAACTCTTCCTTGGAGAATCCAATATTGATCAGATTTGTGGGGTTTGAAAGAGGACTCAAAGGGATACTTCAGGTTACAATTTCAGATATTCAAGATCCGCAGTTACAGAGAAACAACAGATTCAATATTGAGCTCTTACAAAGTGAAAAAAAAGGTGTGTAGTTTTTTTTAAAATTTTGCATAAGATTGGTTTGAAAAATTCGTTTGACTGAATTCAAAGGGAATAGTGAAGAATTATTAGCATTAGTTGGTGCCCTGAAGAAAGAAAATGGAAACACCTAGTAAGAAACCTGAAAGCTCTAGCATGACTCATGAAGAAGATGAAGAAATGCAACATGATATATCAAAATTACAAGATCAAGTACAACAAATTTCACTCTCACAAAAGGTAAATGAAGCCAAGATGAATGTCATGGAAGCTAATATGAATGGCATGCAAGTTGAGATGGATGGCATGGATACTAAGATGAATGGCATGGATGCTAAGATGGAAGAATTGAAGATAAATTTGAATAATTTGCTACAAGAAATAATGGTGAAAGGGTAGTAAAGGAAACTCATGATGAGAACAAAAGAAATGATAATCATGATTTCATAGACTCTAATGTTGGATTGAAGACCCACCATGTTCCAAAAATCAATATGAGGAAGTTTGATGGCAAGGATCCCAGAACATGGATACTACAAATGGAGCAATTTTTCAATCTCCATAATGTGCAAAACAC
>APFE031720133.1:19891-106044 GCA_000404065.3 Pinus taeda
ATATTTAATAAAATAATATATAACGTGTCCTAACGTGTCCTGTTCCGGGGGATCAGCGTGTCCGAATCCGACACCACGAATCTCGAATCCTACGTGTCCCGGATCCCCGTGTCAGGTGACTTAGTCCAATACAAATGAAGTTTAGTTCTATTTATATGAGTCTTACTAGGTCAAATTTAGCCTATAAGCCCCCAAACATTATAAAAATGGGCAGGATACATGCCTTGGTCACAAGCCGACCAAGTAGCTTTTACAAATTATGAAATAACCATCCAAATCCTAGTTGAATTGATGACATCATGTTGATGTAGGGTTGTTGGACGGCCACATTGAGTCCTCTTGGTGCCAAAATGTGTGAGAGGGTTCCATAAATGACAAACTAGGGGATGGCCCCTAATTTTCCATGCAAGTCATCATGTGAGGCCCCAAAATGGCTTTGGGGCACAGAAACTAGTCTCATGGGTCTCCTGATTATAGGATAGCTTGTAAATGCTCCAATACTAAGAATTATGACGATGGTGCTTGCCCTCCCATGTCTCAAGGGGTGAGACAAACCTCCTCTAGGCCTTCGATCAACTGTCAGGCCACGTGATCACTACTAAGCCGGTTGGGGCACACTGGTCCAAGTGCATCATCTCATGAATAAAATGGTGCAATGAGTAGACTGTGAAAGGTGTTGAAGGTGCCCATGGTGTGAAATAATGCTTTGCACATGATGGGAGAACCATGACTCTCAACGCTTCACTCAAGGGTGTCAATATGATCCTCTGGTGGACATGGGCCCCGATTTAGTTGCCCAACCCATGATGAAACCACCTACCAATTTTTATTTCCTTAATAAAAATTACAGTTTTTTCTTCAGAAAAAATATATTTCACTTAATTTTACAATTAAAGAGTTATCTCATTCTTAATAAATTGAATACATTGCCCCTTCGCTCACACAATAGATTGTCCTCAGTTCAAAACCATTTTTTTCCATAGCTTTCATAAGTCTGCTAGTAAAATCTTAATTCCTAAGTTACTAGAAGCGCTGCCCTGGCCACCCGGATCTGTCATTCGGTGTTTCAGATCCCAGAACGTGTACGAAATGACCTTGAAACGTATTTGTACCGTTTCAAAATTTCTGAAACGGCTGAGGAAAATCGCATGTCGTTTCCGAGAGGTTTTTCCGTTTTTGAAACAGATCCGCGAAATTTAGCATACATATTTGTTACTTGGAAACGGATCTAGGGTTTTTTTAATACGTTTCAGGTATTTTTCAATGGCTACAAGAAACGGGAGGATGCAAGGGTCGGGAACGGGATTTTCTTTTGATATGTTATACATTTACTTTTTTCATTTTTAGTTTACCCTCTGACTTCCGCCCGAGAGCCGATTGCTGCCACATGAGAGCCGACTGTTGTCGTTCAAGAGCCGAGACTGTTGCCAAGACTACTTTCCTCTTAGTGCCCGAGAGCCCAAATGCTGCCACCCGAGAGCTGCGACTTCTGTCTGACTGTTGTTGCCACCCGAGAGCTGAGACTTCCGCCTGACTGCTACTTCCACCCGAGAGCCACATTTCTCAGTGTAGTTGTTATCACCGACTTTAGTTTAGATTGTCGTTGCTCTTCAATTCAGACTATTGCCGACTATTTGGTACATAGGAAGAACTTCCCCCCTCCCATTGAACGAGTACATGCTATGCAAAAAGGCATTGCACATATATTACTGAAATTATTTATTGTTGAAATTATGAAGACGTTCTGATCTATGACTCTAAGTTCTAACCAATGGTATCCTTGTAAATCTATAAGGCTTCATATATCTATCTTGAGTTGTTTACCATTCATTTTGGCTCAAGTTTCTTTTACCCATCTTATTCTTGTGTTTGCTAAAGCTGCAAATTTTATTTTTGCCCAAGAATCTTTTTCTATTTTTCACCTTGTGTTTCCCCACCCCATAAATATTAATTTTCCTTGAAGTAGCAGACGCAGTGTCAACAAAGAGAACCACAACCACTGTGGCAATAACAACAACGGACAATTTAGTCGATCACTGCATTTTTCACAAAAATAGAAACAAAAACAAAAACACAAATGATTGTCCATTGTTGAAGGCAAGATGTTATATGTCATTTTATAGCAGGAGGCAACCAATTTATGTCCACATAAAATTTTGTATACAATCCACAGTGCAGGATCCTTTTCCTTTCCCAACATGACATAAGTGTGCAATCCTTTGCTATTCACATTGTGACTATTTCAACAATCAATATGTGAACAACAATACAAGGCAGAACATGATGGTTGCTTATGTTATCATTCATGGAAAACAAGGACGGGCATTATTACAAACCCTGTAACAATAAAATTATAAATTGTGTTTTACCAACACGAATATGCATCAGCTGAAATTATATTCCAATTTGGTTGGTTTTGGCCAAACTGCCCAGGAATCTTTTACTATTTTTTATTTTTATTTCTTTTGAAAAATATGTTTCATATTACAAAGAGAAAATGTACATATTTGTCAATTTGTCAATTTTATTTTGCAGTGTCATTTACATCATCCTCATCATTCATGGCGACTTCAAGTTCAGCCATTCGTGAGGCAGAGGAAGTGGAACATGAAAATGAATCTGCCCTTAAAGTTGATCCAAAGTCACCACTTTGGAAATATGTAACTATTGTTGGGAAGATCCAAGGAGGGGGATCATTGGTATGGGTTTGCAGTGAGTGTAAAAAGGAGTATAAGGGATCATACACACGGATCAATGCACATTTACTTGGGTTAAAAGGCAATGGGGTTCAAATATGCAGTGGCCCACCTAAAGAGAATGGGGCAAATGGAAATGGTTTAAGCAAGGCAAAACTTGCAAAATAACAAAAAGAACAAGACGAGGTAGATGCTAAAGCAAATGAGGCAAATCCTACCTTTCAATTAAAACACCCAACAAGGTTGGGAGCATCTTCATCAAAGGCTCCACTTCATTCTCATGGAATTGTTGGTTCAAAGCGGTCTAATTTGGGACCACTCGAAAGGAGTTTTAATAATGATGCTCGAGAGATGGCAAATGCAACTATAGGCCAATGCATTTATGCAAATGGCCTTCCTTTTAACCTTGTGCGATCTCTTTACTAGGCAAAGATGATAAAAGCAGTGAATGAAGCCCCAAAAGGGTTCAAGAGCCCTGGATATGAGAAGATCCACACCACAATGTTGAGTGCTGAAAAGTTAGATTTGGAGGCTAAATTAAGCCCCATTCGTAATTCATGGCGCATTTCAGGGGTGTCCATCATTTCTGATGGATGGACAAATCAAAGGAATAGGCCTTTGATCAATGTGATTGCTCAGAGCCCAAAGGAGGCAATATTTTTTAAGGCAATGGATTGTGAGGGACAGATGAAAGATTCTCAATTCATTGTTGACATCTTGATTGAAGCAATTGAATTGGTGGGGCCAGAAAATGTTCTAGTAATAACTGACAATGCAACAGTGTGTAGAGCAGCAGACCTAATTATTGAAGGCAAATATCAACACATCTTTTGGACCCCTTGTGTTGTACATTCATTGAACCTCATGTTGAGTAAGATGGGGAAGAAAATTGAGTGGATTCATGCTATTTTTGAAGAGACAAAAGAAATTCAAGCATTCATCACAAACCACCACATGTCCCAAGGCATCTACAAGGAATTTGCGAAGTTGGAGCTCCTTAAGTACCTAACTTTAAAGTTTATTTCATAAATTATAATTTCTATGACTCTAAATTCAAATATGTAAATTGGATTCTCAAATGTCATGATTCATGAATCATAACAATTATTCAATTAAATTGTGATTTTTAATTTATTGAAACATTGAAATTTGGCACCTGCAAATTGCCGAGACTAGATTTTTTTCTCACATCATAGTCTTAACAAGGCTTATGCGGGTGAAAGATGCATTACAATCAATGGTATGCAGCTCTCTTTGGAATAGATGGAAGCAATCCCAATTTGATAGAGCACAAGCAGTGAAAAAGTTGGTTGCTGATGATGAATGGTGGGATAAGGTGGAGTACCTCTTAGCATTTACTAAGCCAATTGTGGATTTTCTCTGTATGTTTGACACAGATATGTCTAATTTGGGAGAGGTGTATGAAGGCATTGATTCCATGATAGAGAAGATAAGGGTGGTTATAAATGCTAAGGAGAATGACCAAAATGAAATCTTTTACAGAGAAGTAAGAGATATATTGACCAAAAGGTGGAACAAGATGACCACTCCATTGCACCTTTTGGCCTATGCCTAATTTGGGAGAGGTGTATGAGGGCATTGATTCCATGATAAAGAAGATAAGGGTGGTTATAAATGCCAAGGAGAATGACTCAAATGAATTCTTTTACAGATAAGTAAAAGATATATTGACCAAAAGGTGGAACAAGATGACCACTCCATTGCACCTTTTGGTCTATGCAGTGAATCCAAAATACTATGTTGTAGAGTTGCTAAGTGATCCAGAAAGAATTGCACCAAGCAAAGACCAAGAAGTCTCACAAGGATTTAAAAAGGCTTTTAGAAAGCTTTTTGTAAATCTTGAAATTGGGCTTCAGATTCGTTCATAGTTTGCTCATTTTGTGGGATCAGAGAGTTGGGGTTCTGATATTGATTGTATGCGGAACAAGAGGGCAATGAGTCCAATTGAATGGTGGAACTACTATGGTGGGGAACTTTCACATATCCAAAAATTGGCTATCAGGATCTTGTCACAGGTTGCTAGTTCCACTTTGGCAGAAAGGAATTGGAGTATATATGGCTTCATCCATTCGATGAAGTGAAACAGATTGGGCTCCAAGAAGGTTGAGGAACTAGTGTATGTTCATTCAAACCTTTGTCTTCTATCACACAAGCGAGATGAATACAAATTTGGGGCCGCCAAATTATGGGATGTGGAGCCAGAGTTGCCTGACTTGGATATGACGTTGAATGTCAGGTCTGATATGACTTTGTTTGATGCGGAGTCACCAATAGGTGGATCTTCAAGTGGACATGGAAGCAATGTTACCACTTCTGGAGCGGATGTGGAATTTTTTAGTGACAAGAATGAACTTGAAGACATATTTGATAATATGTAAATGTAATTTATGATGGTGTTTTAACTTTTAACTTTTAAACTTTCGGACAACCATATGAATTATGAATAATGATAGTAGACTACCAGTGATAATTCATTTTGTACTTTGTATTATGTAGTGTGCATTATTAATTTTGGTGAAGATGTTGTATTTGTACGTTGTAACTTGTCATATTGATGATTGAAATTTGAAACAGAAACTTGATGATATTTTGAATCATGAATGTTATAATAATCATTAATGATGATGATGATAGATGATAATTGATTATGTATTTGTAGATATAATCTAGATTCTAAAAGATGAATGGTAATATGAAATTCTTATTTTGTTATATATATGTGTGTGTGCATGCCGTTTCATGCCATATCGTATCGAGATTTTTTGAAAATCTACTGTATCTGTTTCAAACCCCATATCCGTATTTGTTCCCATATCTGTATCTGTATCAAGTTTTCATAATTGCGAAATTTCCTTCATGTAATGGCCAATCAAATAGCCATTTGGAGAGGTGGTTAGGATTAATGATATTTAAGTACAAGTCTCGGGTGTTTTGGAGATATGTAGGGGTTATAATGTAATAATAGTGTGTTATCACACTACCCTAAGTCAGCAACAAACGGTTGAACAAATTGTTGTCACCACTATGCATGAATGTCATGTTTAATAAAAGTTCATTGAAGAACCATCATGTTTTCTCTGTCACCTCTCTCCTCTCATAAATGTTTAACATGCAGCTTGCTATAATTTTAGCTATGCCCCATGTTTGATACAAAGACAACAATGAATTTCTACAAAGATTGTTTTGTGACCCTTATCAGAGAAAATGAGTGCCAGCTGCAATATACTATCAGCACATGAATGATGACACCAATTGACAAATAAGAAAGATTCCATATACCTGCTACCTAAATAAATCTAGTTAACATTGCAATATAAAGTGTTTTCCGACATAAAGGGAAGGTAACCATACTTTCAGTCCAGCATTCTTTATCAGGTGGCGAACTTCATGGTTTCTCCCCTCACAAACCTACATCCAGTGAAGATAGGTTTGGTATATCCAATTAATATAAGAAAAAGAATTAACGTTGACCCAGACATCAATGATTGTAAAAATAACAGTGTGATACAAGAAAGAAAAATCAGACTTCTTTGTTTGGTGCTCCATAATATTGTTCTTCATAGTCAATACTTAGGAGTAAAATTAGCATGATTGTTGCTGTCATAATAAATTATGATCACATGATTAGTTCAAGGTATTTTAGTTTTGAATTTGAATTTAATCTAGATATTAATTCCCACTAGTGGTCAAAATCAGCCAATGGGACTGCAGGACATACAAAGACAAAAGTGAACAATGGAAGTGCTAAAAGAATCTCCATAAAAACTACAAAATTACACAAACATAAAAATATGAGTGTAGATTGGGATGAAAAGAGGCTTAATAAAAGATACAATGAAGCACTAGAAAACCTCAAAGAGTGAAGATGGGAAAGAATCTAAAGAAGGGTTCCAAGGTAAATGTTTTATGCCAGAAATTATGTTACCCAAGAAATCTCCTATCATCCTTCAACCAGCGTTCCCACATGTGAAGTTTATAAGTGTGATACTCCTTTGGAAGATAATAGTTTATCTCCAGATGTAGTTAATGGGGTAAAACCCCAAGTTGAGCTAGAGGAACATGTAAGCCACAAGGTAAGTGCAATTCAAGATATCCTAAACTGCAAGAAAGTCCATCTATAATCTGCATGCTCGAGCAGTCGAAATGTTAAAGCTTTGCACTTAGGGACTCCTTTGGCTTGATACATGTGGGTTTTGAGTAGGTTTTGTGGACCTCTATTCTAATGTCTCTATTATTCTCTCTCTTAGTGAGATGAGCAACATCAACGGAGAACTCTAGAGGAGGGGATCTTTCAATATCCAAATTCATCAATTGGTGAAGAGTGTAATATTCCTAATAGGAAAATACAGCAAATAACAGAAACAAGTACAAGGAACAACCATAAACAGGTACTTCACATGCATATCAAAACACTAGGAAAACAAAGGAAAACAACTGAGCCATTTTATTAATCTCGAGAATGATGAGTACAATGAGTAAGGAAAATGGAACCTGGGCTTGTTACTGCAAGCTATGCAAAGCCCAGGTGAGACAACTCTGATCTAGAGAAAATACTGGCCCAAACTAGTACTGCGCACTACCCAGGAAATTATTGATGTTGCTGCTAGAATAAGACTAAATATTCTGCTCTAAAAATTGTTTGGATCACCCTGAAATTGCAGCCATGGGCTCCATCCCTCATACCCAAAAATACCCAGAAAGGTTTGGCCCAACTCTAAGCCAAAACTAAACCCACAAAGTGATGCAAATTTACCAGTTAAGCGGCAATACGCCCCGCTATATGAATGAGAATTTTGAGGCCGAAATCCCCTGGAAAATTCTATAAAATTAATCGGAGACTCCTCTCAATAAACCCAAAAAACCCAAAAAGGGTTTGGGCTAAGTCCACCAACCCCCAGTGACCCCCAACAAGTGTGAATTGCCCAATTTGGTCAAAAAACACCCCACAATTTTGATACTACTAAATTATGCCCAAATCAATCACAGGAATTCCTCCCAACTCTAGCTAAATTCTCCACTGAGAAATACCTCCTATCACCAACCCTTATCTCTCTCGACTCCACTTCTCTAAACCCCTGTGCAACACTTGGTCAATAGCTTCTGCGCCCTTGCCAAAAGATAGAAAATTTGAACCAGGTAATAGCTATTGATTTTGGGTAGCATCAGATGTCCTCTAGCTCCGAAATTTTGTGGAGGGGCTAGAACACATGAGATCTCCAGAACCCAGAAATCGTTTGGAGAAATTCCACCCGGATGAGGAGTATTAAAATAATTAATATTTTTAATGAGTTCCTAAGTCTAAACTTAGGAAACTAAAAATATTAATGTGTATTAATAAAAATATGGGTGAGAAGGTTCTAAGTGACGAGGATCAAGTTGCTTTAATTTTAGTCGTTGGTTAGAGATTAGATCACAGTCGTTGATTCATCAACAGGAAAAGTATAAGAGGAGGCTTGAGGGTCAGTTGGAGATACATCAAGAGATCAAAGAGTTCGATTTTTTCTGGGGTGTGGTTCGCTGAGAAAGTCGAGCTCAATGATTTGAGTTGCAGAGAGAGGGGCAGTTCGACAGAGGGACTTCAATCCAAAGCTGAGAATACATAGCAGAGAGGCAAAGCAGCGGCAGGAGAGGCAATGCAACTCTAGAGAGGGTGATGCAGAAGCTAGAGGGGCTGACGCAATCCCTAAGAGGCAGGGTTGGGGTTTTCTGTGGGGCAGAGAGAGCAGCAGTTCAGCATATCAACTTCTGAGCAAATGAGGCTCACTGGGAGGGTGACGCAGCTCCTAGAGCAAGTGACACAGTCCAGCACAGAGCTTGGAGCAGCCATCGCTGCCCAGCACTAGGAACAACATTGTCATCTATGGGGTTTAATCATCCAGTTGCTGGAACTGCCAAAATATCTCTCTCCGAATAGCAGTACTTCTGCTAGTTTTATTCTCTGTTGGGTGATCCAGATTTGGCACCCTAGTTGTATTCAGAAATCTGCTTAAAAATACAACCCTCTATATGTTGCACTGGTTTTCCCGCATTGGGTTTTTCCGAGGACGATTGTCCAAAAATAATGGTATCCCTTGTGTGATTGTCTCAGTTTATGTCAGCTCATGATCTGTATGTATGTGTAGGTTGCAATAGTGTTTTCATCATTGTTTAAACATTTAAATAACTTGTTGATTGTAAAGAACAAGTAGAAGTGATAAACCAGTGATTGCAGTAGGATTTCCAATGTGTAGATTCAGAAATTTTCACATGGTATTACAGCATTGCAGATCATAGAAGACTGAAGACACCAGCCGAGAAATCCTGAGAATTTGCTGCAGAGAAGCAGTTGTCCTGAGTGACAGTGTTGTTTCAGAAGCAGGAGAGTAGGTGTAGGAGTGACATAAAGGCTCACGCAATGCCTGCGTCAACATTTCAAGCATGCAGAGGGTGATGCAGACCCAAAGAGGAGCCCACGCAGTAACTGCGTCAGCTCTCTGGGCCAGCGTAGAGCCTGAGAGGTTTGAATCAGTGAGTTGTCGGGGTTGAGGGAGAAGTGCAGATTTAATTTGAGGAGCTGGTGGGACGTTGTTTCTATTGGTGCAGAACAGTGTATGTGGAGACAGAGCCGAGGTAGAGGGAGTCATTGCCTTGACAGATTTCTAGCCAAAGAAATCTAGATCCGAGTTGCAGCAGCAAAGGAGGATTGGAGAGGAAGTGATTTCAGAGTTGGCGGGAGGATTTCTGTGAAAGAAATTAGGACTCAGAGGGGGTCTAGAGGAGCTTGTTCCTTAGAGGGTTTCTTGCGCCAAAGAAATCCAGATCCAAGTCTTGCTAGATTGACAGCAGGAGAGGTAGAAGAGAACCAGTCCTATTTTTGAGCAGAGATGGCAATGAATGGGTTGAGGGATCAAGACAGATTGGATGGAGCATCCAATTTAGTCATCTAGGAGGCCAGGATCCTAGCAATCCTAAACAAACATCACATCAAGGACTATGCCTTGAAGGTAGTTGTTGAGTCGGTCGACGCTGATCCCTTGAAGAAATATGAGGAGGCCCGAGCTAAGACCAAGTGCATGATCCTAGGCAGGGTCAAAGATCATGTAATACCACACATTGCTGAGAAGAACACAACAAGGGAGATGTAGGAGGCGCTGACCACCTTGTATCAGGGATCTTTCGTCCAACGAAAGATGCTATTAGAAAATCAGTTGAGACAGTACCAGATGCAGAAAGGAGAGGAGATCAACCCCTTCCTTCTCAGGTTGCAAGGGATTCACAACCAGTGGACTTCTATGGGGTCTACTCCAAAGCTTGAGTTGATGGTCAAGACTGCCCTAAATGTAGGCACTAAGGATGGGGAGAATTTTGTCCAAAGTATCTTGGGTAGAGCGACTCTCCCCAATTGGGAGGAGATGTGGGCAACTCTTTGACAAGAAGAGCTCAGGAGGATGGCCAAGACTGAGAGTAGCGGCAAGGGAGTCTAGGTCAAGAAGGAGGAGGAGGAGGATGCAGCTCCCGCATCATCGGGACAGCAAGCATAGCGGAAGTGAAAGAAGAAGGACATCACCAAGGTCAGATGCTTCAACTGTGGGGAATTGGGACATTATGCCACTCAATGCCCCCGGAAGAAGGGCAAGGGCGGAGCTTTTGAACCGAAGGCTGCTCCAGCGAAGGCGGACAAGGAAGGCGAGAATGACGCTTGTGCCGTGAGTGCTCATGTGCCTCTAGAGAAGAGGTGGGGCGACATGGAGTTGTAGTCAAGAGGACTACATGGTGGGGTAGGATCCTTGAGGTGCCTAAACTCTTGGATCACATACGGCTACAGGAGCCCTTAACGACATTAGCAAAATGACAGGTGTCGATTGATGCGAAGTGCGATGGAGTGGCAACGGCCGAGCTAGATTGCCAAAGTCTGAGGCAGCACAGGGGATGTTGTAGCAGTGTGAGAGGCACAGAGCAGTTTGCAACAGCGCAGTGGCAGCAGAGGGTCAACACAGATTAGCAGCAGAGGTAGCTTCAAGATCACGAGGCATCCATACTGACCAGGATGTCAGTGTTTGGGTGAGTTTTTAGTTGCTTACTTCTCAGCAACTGAGTTGCAGTGCAGCAATTAGCAATGGCAATGCTATGGGCAGCATGATGCAGCATTTTGAGAGAGAGTTGTAGTACAAATGCAAGAGTGGCAATGGCAGAGTCATGCGTAGCAGTACAGGAAGCAGCGATGCAGTGGATGAAGGGCAGCAGGCCAAGCATTAGCAGCAGAAACGACCGATGCAGTGGATCAGTGTAGTACTTTTGTTGACAAGTATTGCTAGAGCACATTTCTCGCTAAGAGGGAGTGTTGATTTTGGGTAGCATCGGATATGCTCTAGCTCTGAAATTTTGTGGAGGGGCTAGAACACATGAGATCTCCAAAACCCAGAAATCGTTTAGAGAAATTCCACCTGGATTAGGAGTTATTAAAATAGTTATATTTTTAATGAGTTCCTAAGTCTAAACTTAGGAAAATAAAAATATTAATGTGTATTAATAAAAATATGGGTAAGAAGGTTCTAAGTAACGAGGATCAAGCTGTTTTAGTCTTAGTCATTAATTAGAGATTACATCACGGTCGTTGATTCATCAACAGGAAAATTATCAGAGGAGGCTTGAGGGTCAGTTGGGGATATACCAATAGATCAAAGAGTTCGATTTTTTTTGGGGCGTGGTTTGTTGAGAAAGTCAAGCTAAGTGATCTGAATTGCAGAGAGAGGGGCAGTTCGGCAAAGGGACTTCAGTCCAAGGCTGAGGATACATAGCAGAGAGGCAGAGCAGCAACAAGAGAGACAATGCAGCTCCAGAGAGGGTGATGCAGAAGATAGAGGGGTTGACGCAGTCCCTTAGAGGTAGCGCTGGGGTTTTTTGTGCGGCAGAGAGAGCAATAGTTCATCATATCAACTTTTGGGCAAGGGAGGCTCACTGGGAGGGTGACACAGCTCCTAGAGGAGGTGACGCAGTTCCAGCACAGAGCTTGGAGCAACCATTGCTGCCCAGCACTGGGAACAACATTGTCATCTATGGGGTTTAATCATCAAAGTGTTGGAACTGCCAAAATATCTGTCTCCGGATAGAGGTACTTTTACCAGGTTTATTCTCTGTTAGGTAAGCCAGATTTGGCACCCTAGTTGTATTCAAAAATCTGCTTAATAATACAAACCCTCTATATGTTGCACCAGTTTTCCCGCATTGGGTTTTCCCGAGGACGATTGTCCAAAAATAAGGTGTCCCTTGTGTGATTGTCTCAATTTATTTTAGTTCATAATCTATATGTATGTGTAGGCTGCAATAGTTTTTTCATCGTTGTTTAAACATTTAAATAACTTGTTGATTGTAGAGAACAAGTAGGAGATGATAAACCGGTGATTGCAATAGGATTTCTGATGTGTAGATTCGGAAATTTTCACAATAGCCTCCAATCCAGCTTGGGAAATCACTGTCCGAACTCCAGTCTAACAATACGAAAATTCCCTACAAAATCTCGGAGCCTCTAACCCATGCTTGCTCCCATAATGTACTCCACAAAATATCTCTACATCCAAGAAAAATGCACTACTGAGTAAATTCATGCAATTATGTCCAATGGGAGCTCTAAAAATTGCCTCACTAGGGAGACTCGAAGTTCTCTGAAATGAGGGTGGAATTCCGCATGGAATTCCTAGTGCTAAACAACATTTTGGTCCTTGTGCTAAATAGCTCCAAGAGAAGATGAAATATGAAGTGTAATAGTCAAATGATGATCCACAAAATGAGTCCCTCCTCCTATAATATTTTCTCTGCATCCTTCTAGACTCTTTTTAATATTATTTTATTGGTGGGGGCCATTTTCCACTTAGTTACTTTTTCCACTATTTTAATAAAATAATAATTTGCCACCAATCTGTAATAAAATAATACTTGCCACTTTTCTCCAAAATACTAGTTGCCCTTTTTAATTAATATTACCAAAATTGGGCAATTCCCATGCTTACAAAATTGGGGATATTACAAAGAGAAGAAGCTTTAGCGTACCAATTGATCTGAACTCTTTCACCAAAACGTTGCAAGAGGATTGGAGAGCTAAATATAGATATATGTTGTCCCCGATTGAAAGTTATCCATGCATTGGACCCTATGTAACATGGTTAGAAAAACATGGAAAATCATAGAGGTGAAAAGATGACAACCACTAAACTAAGCTAAGATGATAAGTGTAGCATTGTTATCTTTGTATGGGTGTGCTTTGATAACATGGCGATGAGAATCCTCTCAAAGTGGGTTTGACTTGTTTTCTTTAGATATAATATGCACCTTACAACCATAGAGGAGAGATGTAGTTGCCAAAGTTGGAAGAGTGTAATGTTCCTAACTAGGATAAACAGTGATATACAAAGCAGGTAAACAAACCAACACCCAAAAATGAGAAATAATCAGCAAACACCCCTAAAAACATTGCAAATAAGAATCATCTGAGCCATATTATTAATTCTTTTCAGAGCAAATACAATAGTGATGGAATGGTGCACCTAGGCTCGTCTCAGTGGACAAGCGTGAAAAAAACCAAGTGAGTAAACAACAGCCCAAGTGTTGCACAACTGCTGCTCCAAGGATAATTTGCGCTGCCCATAAACTGTGTTGCCAGCTGGAAAAGATGAGCTGGAAACTCCACCTCCCATGCTCGGAAATTGCTGCAACTTTAGACCCCTAGAATTTGACCCCCAAGCACCACGTCCTCCTCACGCTGGGAAGTACGGCCTGCTTGTAACTGGCTGGAAAGGCTCTCCAAATCACCCCCAATTGCTGAGATACTCTCCTCTAAGGCTTACCCCACTTCTCTCGACTAACTCCATCTCTATAGCCCCTTCCCCCAACTCCCACGTGTGTCCAGTGATGGCTCTCTGCACAGGCTTCAGTGACCATAAATCGAGTCGCCCAAATGCAGCAATCTCTTGGTCCAAAACTCTCCCCAAAGGCTAATCCTCCGCTGAAACTCCAACTCCCAAACTTTCCTAGCAAATGTTGCCCAGACGAACCCCCAAGTAGCCTCTGCGTGCTCCCCTCCTGTGAGTTCTAGAAATATGCACTAGTTGAATCGAAGGCTGAGTGATACGACTGTAAACTCCTCTAGCTCTACTCCAAGGTAGTACAAATTCCCTTCCTAGGGTGGCACTTGAGGTCCCCCGAAGAAAGGTTGAGTCTCCCACCTGGAAAACTCGATGCTAAACAATTGGTAACTCGGCTAAGCAACTCGAGCAACACAATTGAGTTCGATAAACAAATGATGCCTTGGGTTGGGGAGTTCCTCCTCCTTATAACTTCGTGGGCCTTTCTTCCCCGTGTGGGACCCTCTCTCCAGCCATTCGATTTCCCCTCCAAGGCAATTCAAATTGCCCAAGAGTCCAAGTGTGTTTTTTCCCCACGTGGGTGACCCCCACCTTCCACTAGTGATGTAATTCAGCCCCCCTTTTCTCCTAAGTTCGTAAGTCAAAAATGTATGGGCTCCACCTTTACCAAAAATTATTCAAAATTGTTGGAGACTAAACCTGTTACAAATATTTTTAGGAATGGTCATTACAATCCTCCCCTCCCAAATGTTGCTTGCCCTCAAGCAACCTCAGTGTTGGATGCTCTCACCCTCCCATGTGGCATCTTCATCTGGCAAGTTCATCCATCACACCAAAAACTCCCTGATGGTCCTGCTCAACTTCCTCTCCCGAGTCTCCAACATGGCCTCTGATTCCAAAACCAAATGTCCCTCATCATCCTGTGGGGGTAACTCTACAGTTGTTGTCACCTGTTGCCCCAACACCTTTTTGAGGCATGAGACATGGAAGATGTTGTGAATCTTTCTCCCCTGAGAAGGCTCCAACTCATAGACCACCTATCCAACTCGTCTGACCACCCTGTATAGCCCATAGAAACACGGTTGTAGCTTCTCGGCCCCTTTTTGCTTCAAGGTATACTATCTATATGGCTGTAGACGAAGATACACCAAGTCCCCCTCCTCAAAATGTCTCTCAATCCGGTGCCTGTAAGCCTACATCTTCTGCTGATTTTGTGGTGTCACTAAGTTGTCCTGAGCCTTGAGAATGTAATGTCCTTTCCGAAATTAAATTGTTGCAAGTTTATCTATTCTACAATTTTGACAAATTTTGGAAGCCATGGGACCCATGTGATTTTTGGAAAAGACTTAGGAAGGAAAAAGGGGTCGAAATGTTTTGTTGGCATAACATGGGGGCCACCCACATGAGGAAATACGCACTACCTTAGATGGAAGTTCAAATGACTAAGGAGGGAAATTCGAATTGCTAGTTGGAGGGGGCCCACATGGGGAAAAGAGGCCCACGAATTATAAATCGAGGAGGCTCAGCCTCATTTGGCATCTTTTGATATATTGAACTCAATCTTAGTTGCTCAAGTTGCTTAGTTGGGTTACTTGTTGTTTAGCACCGAGTTTTCCAAGCGAAGAACTCAACCTTTCTTCGAGGGACTTCGAGTGCCACCCTAGGAAGGCAAATCGTACCACCTTGGAGGAGCTGGAGAGATTTCAGAGCTCATCTTACAGCCTCTGGTTCAGCTAGTGCGTGTTTCTGGAGGACGCAGGGGTCATTTTGGGAATCTTCCAAGCAGCATTTGCCATGAGATTTTTGGCATTGCAGCTTCAATGGAGGATCAACATTTTGGAGGAGTTTCAGAGCAGGAAAATGCTACTAGTGGGCAACACAAATTGCAGCTTCCTGGGCTTGCGCAAAGGGCTTTCACTAGGCATATCTGGGAGCTCGAGGGATGAGTTGAAGAGTTGGAGATTGCCAGGAGAAATAAAGGAAACCTTGGAGGGGAGTATCTCAGCCTTTGGGAATGCTTGGCAGGGCTTTTCCAAGAAGCTACAGGCAAGTCATATTTCCCAGCTCTTGGAGGAGGACGTGGTATTTGGGGGTTGAATTTCGTGGGTCAAAACTAGACCAAACCCTTTTTGGGTTTTGGTGGGTTTTGGTTGAGGAGCTTGGGGCTAGTTTTGCATAATTTTCTGGGCGGATCTGAGGGGTCAAACAAGGGTCAAAACTCAGCCAGCAACTAGGGGAATTTGGGCCGAAATTCCGAGGTCAACATTTGGCCAATTCCTTCGTGGGTTATTCTGGGTATTTGGTGGAGAGATCGAGGTTAATTTCTCAGACTTTTTTTAGCACCAAAGGTGGGTTTTCCAGCAACATCTTGGCTGCAGACAACATAGTTTCACAAAGGTACCGCAAGACATCATTGCAATAGCTTTTTGTGCCATTTGAGCTTGACATATTACCACTTGGGCTTGATCACACTTGCCATTGAGGCAAGCCCGAGTGCACCACTTCTACATTATTGTACTTTGCTCTTAGATTATAATAAAATGGCTCAACTGATGGTTATTCCTGGACTTTTTATGGGTGTGCACTAAATGTTTCAATTTTATGGTATTGTTTTTATTGTTTGCTTTGCATAGCAGCATTTTCCCTAGTTTGGAACATTACAGTGGTATCAAAGCATGATCTTGGCCCAGCTGTGGGTAGCCAGAAGATCATGGAAGATTTGGGTATGAGTGCACAGTGACGGGTGAAACTGGAGACAACCCCATCGCTCAAGGAAAATCTAGTATGCATATATTTTGGGGTGGAATCCGTTGGGACAATGAGAGATTGGCCCAGTTGAGGAGGGTGACAGACCATACCTATCCTCAACCTTACAACAGAGACACTAGAGGTGAGCAAGTCGTGGGCGTGCAGCCATCTACCATATGTGGGGAAGGTCGACAAAATCAGGACACTAGATCTCCTGAGAAGGAGCAGGCAGGACAGGGACAGTTAGAGGGTGAGACCAGGGGACGCTTTTGCTGGTGGAGACCTAGATTTAGATATCAGAACCCTGAGGAGGAGGTTGTGCATAATGCTAAGAGCCCATAGGATGGTGAGGAGCACATCGATCTACCCGATGTGGCGCAGGAGTCACCATTATTCAAGACCTCTTTGATAGCCCCAATTGACACCTTGGTGGAGAGGATAGAGCCTTCACACATAGAGCCATCTGTTGATGAGGTGCCACCCATGGTTGAGATGGCGATAGTTGTTGAGGTGTCCAGAGCTGTGACCAAGTCAGCAGGTGATAGATACTCACAGAAGTTTCATCAGTTCCAAGCCGACCTTCTAGCATTGGGAGAGAAGACCATGACAGTATGAGAGGCCATTCTACAGCAAAACAAGGAGTTGGAGGGCATGAGAGTGGTTTGTGCTAAGTCAGCGGCCAAACTGACTCACGTTGGGGTACGGTTGGATTCCCTAATGGTATAACTAGAGTGCACTTTAGAGCATCAGAGCATCCCTCTTCAGACATACATAGGTGGGGCATGTAGCGTCAGTAGTTTACCTCTGCACTTTGGAGATAGAGGGACAAAGCCACCTCGACATATTTTATGTGTTGACCAGACTGTTGAGGTGAGGCGACATGAGTAGTGCAAGGTGCAGCGTTTGCAGGATGGAGGGCTTGTCCTACATATGAGAGTTCGTAAATTCAATCCCTCTCTTGGGATTGGATGGAGAGAGATTCTGAGTTGGCACCTGGTGGAGTGGGCTATGGAGATGGTAGTGGACCTAGGTGGAGCTTAGCAAGAGTTTCCAAGCACTAAGGATGCTAGAAGCCCTGACTGGCATTGGGATCCGAGAGAGACCTCTCATTTCCCAGGTATACCAGTTGACTACAACCTGGATGGTATAGTTGTCCCAATAGTTGAGCACGCACATTCACTAGGGGCGGTTTGGTCAGCACCGGTGGCCAACCAACATATTGGCAGACTGCTTGGGTTATCTTGGTATGACGGTTGTGCATGGGATCACAAGATGATCAACCTACTATGGCAGGAGTTTGTTGGAGGAGGTGGCATTGGCAGGCCACCAAACAGTGCCTTGTATGGATTTGGGGATTCCTCACACTTGCGTAGGGCACAAAGGACACAGAGGACCAGAGCAGTGGTGGCATCACTATTGATACCTAAAGAGATTCACTTCTTGGGCCCCTCAAGGAGGACTTGGAGGGGAAATCCCCTCATCGAAGAGCATAGTGATGCGATGGTGGAGGTGATGATACCGATCAGGTGTGGACCGACATATAGAAACACAACTCTAGGTCATCACATCCAGGGGTGTGTGGGAGCATCTAGTATTGAGCAGCGGACTACACGTGGACATGGAGATGCATGGTGGTGTATCGTACTGTGTTGGATCGAATTGTGGAGTAGGAGTGCCTTACATCACATTGAGTACACGTAGGGAGTGATTAGTGCCTTGACACAGACAGTAGTATGCAAAACGGTACAGGATGGTATAGCCTTAGTCGGGGGTATCCAGTGGTGTACAGGGACAAGTTGCAACTTACATTGGCATGTCGAGGAGTACAGCGATACTTGGTGGTATGGGTGACACATGATGTAGCGCAACAAACTCTTGGATGTTGCCTCCAAGGAGACTTATAGACCTGGGCATTGGGCGTACCATTGGATGCAGCTCACCTAGGATTGATGAGGACATTGTTGAGCATCTCGGGACACCATGCTTAGCGGAGACAGGGCTTCAAGGGAGTTATCAGCAGATCTGAGGTGGAGAGAGTGTCGTATGCAGGATCACTCTTGAGCATTCTGGCAGAATTTTGATCATACCATTTGGGACATACCCGCCCATCATCCTCCAGTGTTGTTTACAGTCACAGAGTGTTTGGTTGTTTCCCCTTGAAACTCTCCATTCAGGCAGCAGGGTATGGGAGGCACACCTTAGACAGTTGGATGAGACACTGCGTGCCATGAGCCGGGAGGAGATTCTCCAGTTTAGACCCTTGGTTGGTGCACGAGCTATCAGATATAGGCTTAGGGATGGCATTGTTGATAGCCGAGGTAGCATATGTTCCACCCCTGAGCTCACACTTGAGGGATGGCGGATGGTAGACTTCGTCTACAAGAGGGTACCTAGACTCCGAGTAGTGTCCAGGTGTATCACCAGAAGTTGCGATAGCAAATTTCACTACGTGGTCTGGCAGGAGCAGGGAAAGTTCGCATGCATGAGACATACTCCTTATACTTGGTGTCCACCCAGGGGATACATACAGTGGTCGAAGACAAGGGCCAGATGGGTTCTAACAAGTAACGACGTTACACAACGACATCCTGTGAGTGGGAGTTATGAGCTCCTCGTATGTTTGGGGGATTCGGGGATCCGATTGGCCGGCAAATCACTCCACTTTGTGATGAGCAGGGTCATGGCAGACAATGATCCAATTCATTTTGGGTTTGACACATGGGGGATCACTGAAATCTCCACTGCATGGCGAGGCAGACTTGTCCCGTTATGGCTTAGAGTTGAGATTGGCAATGGAGAGGTAGATATTGGCATCGTGGACATGCTCGGGCAGGATGAGCTTGGCTCTCACATATTTTTCACCACTAGGCCTTAGGAGTGGAGGATACTACCTACGCACGATGGGGGGTATGTCATAGTCAGAGTAGCGTAGCATCAAAATGGTGGCACCACTCTGGGACTAGCATGGAACTGAGGCATCACATCTCTTCACGGCTCAATAACCTTTAGGGATGCGCTGGCTACTACAAGGGGAGATCATACAAATCTTTCATTAGGCTTTAGCAAATCACTGATGCAGCAAGGGACTTCTGGTACTTGCACCGGGCAGGACAGTGAGTGGAGCGAGGGGAGCTTCATGTTGGACAAGATGGTCTGGGATCCTGCTATCGAAGGATTCTTTCATATCAGGATAGTGTAGAGGTCAGGGACGATTCAGTGGCACATCTCGTAACCTGGCACATTTTGCATTGACAGTGCAGAGCAACAATTAGAGAGGGTGTTTGCTCAAGCATTGCTTGAGGACAAGCGATTTTTGGTGCTTTGGAGGAACTTGCCGAATGAGGATGGCAACTGGGAGGGTGAATACATACATGAGAATCCAGTGCTGGAGTTGCTTAGGGACAAGCAACATTTGGGAGGGAAGGACTATAATGTCCCTTCCAAAATTAAATTGTTACAGGTTTATATATTCTACAATTTTGACAAATTTTGGAAGCCATGGGACCCATGTGATTTTTGGAAAAGACTTAGGAAGGAAAAAGGGGTCGAAATGTTTTGTTGGCATAGCATGGGGGCCACCCACATGACGAAATACGCACCACCTTAGAGGGAAGTTCGAATGACTAAGGAGGGAAAGTCGAATTGCTAGTTGAAGGGGGACCACATGGGGAAAAGAGACCCATGAATTATAGATAGAGAAGGCTCAGCGTCATTTGGCATCTTTTGACATATTGAACTCAATCTTAGTTGCTCGTGTTGCTTAGCCGGGTTACTTGTTTAGCACCGAGTTTTCCAAGCAAAGAACTCAACCTTTCTTCGGGGGGCTTTGAGTGCCACCCTAGGAAGGCAAATCATACCACATTGGAGGAGAGCTGGAGTGATTTCAGAGATCATCTTTTAGCCTTTGGCTTGGCTAGTGCATGTTTCTGGAGGATGCAGGGAGGGAGAACGCAGGGGTCATTTCAGGAATCTTCTGGACAGGATTTGACGAGAGAATTTTGGCATTGGAGCTTCAGTGGAGGATGTGTTCAAATTTCTAAGTCTAAACCTTAGAAATTTTATCTGTATTCTTTTAGTTTATTTCTCCGACTTGTTAATTACAAACAAGTTATTTAAACATATAAACATCGAAATAAACACAATACAGTCTCAACCATCTACAGATCAACAACTGAAAAAAATAGCAAACACACAAGTGACACTGTTATTTTTGAACAACTCGTCCCCTCAAAAACCCAACTTGGGAAAACCAGTGCAACAATTCTGAGGGTTATTTATTAAGCAGTATATCCTTGAGTACAACTGGGTGCCAAACTGGCTCACCCAACAAAGAAAAATAACCCACAGTAATACCTCTCTATTCGAAAGCAGATATTCAGAAAATCTACTCCATTAAACCCTCTCCAACACAACTGAAGCACTGCGTCAGCCCTCCTGGCCTCTGCATCAGCGTCTAAACACTCTGTGTCATCCCTCTGAGGCAATGCGCAGCCTCTACGACCTTCTGTGTCACTCATGCTGCGCTCTACATGGATGACGCAAACCCTCTAGCCTCTGCGTTGTCTCAGCTAGCCTCTATGTGGCCTTCTCTAGCTTCTACGTCTGCCTCTCTGCCTCTGCGCTAGTCTCTCGACACTATCTCTACCTCTTTGTCTAGTACTCACTGCCCCTCGCTGAAAACTGACCACTGATTCAACTTTTCTTAGCAAACCCTGCTCTAGAAAATCGAATCACTGATCACTCTGATGCATCTCCAACTGACCCTCAACCCTCCTCTTATACCTTTTCTATTAGAGTCTTCAATGGCCGAGATTATAATCAATAGCTAAGATTAGATTTGGCTTGATCCATGTCGTTTAGAACCTTCTAACCCAGTTTTATATTAATACCCATTAATATTTTATTTTTCCTAAGTTTAGACTTAGCAACAACATTAAGAATATTAATTATTTTAATATCTCCCAAACTGGGTAGAATCTGCCCAAACCATTTATGGGTCTAGGAGATCTCATGTGCTCTAGCCTCTCCACCAATTTTCATGGCTAGAGCACATCTAATGCTACCCCAAATCAACACTCCCTCTTAACGAGGATTATGCTCTAGTAATACTCCAACTGAACATCACTCTGATTATACGGCACCGGTACCTGTGTTAATGCTAGGCCTCCCTCCTCAACATGCTTTGCACTGTTGCATCCTGTACTGTTGCCCATGGCTTTGCCACTGACACTGCTGCATCCGTACGGCAGCTCCCTCTACATCCGTGTTGTTGCTGGTCCTTTCTCCCAACACTGCATTTACACTACAACCCCCTCTCGTGATGTTGCATCGTGATACTGCATATTGCTACTGCACTGCAACTCAATTACTGAGAAGTAAGTAACTGATCCACTCAACTATTGACATCCCTGTCAGGCTAGAAACACTTTAGATGTTGAGGCTCTCTCTGTCGCTAACACGTGCTCCCTCTACTACCTTCGCACTGCTACAACAGCTCCCTGCCTCTCGCACTGCTGCAAACCTCTTTATGCCATCTTGCACTGTTGCAACCCTCTCTATGCCTCTCGCACTACTGCAGCCTGCTAGCTCTGCGCTACCCAGGACTCCTGCACTGTAGCACTCTCTGCCGCTTCATCTGCATCCATTTCTACCAATATCCGTTAGTCCTGTTACTCTCTCTTCAGAGCTCCAGTAGCAAGGTATAATCCAAGAGTTTGGGTAGCTCAAGGATCCTGCCCCTCATCGCATGTAATCCTCATGACTATAGCTCAATGACTCCCCACCTCTTCTCTAGAGGTACATGAGCACTCATGGCACAATCATCATCCTCCTCTCCTCCTTTTCCGCCTTCGCTGGCACTACCTTGGAGTCAGACGCCTCTCCCTTGTTTTTCTTCCTCAGACACTGGCTCGAATAATGACCCAGTTCCCCACAATTGAAGCACTTAACCTTCGAGAGGTCCATTTTCTTCCTCTTCTCCTGCTTCCCCGTAGATGCCAGAGTTGCATCCTCTTCCTCTTCCTTCTTGATCCAGACTTCTTTGTGTTGATTTGGGGTAACACCGGATGTGTTCTAGCTATGAAAATTGGTGAAGAGGCTAAAGCCTAAAGCACATGAGATCTCCAAGACCCAGAAATGGTTTGGACAGATTGTAGCCGGTTTGGGAGATATTAAAATAATTAATATTTTTAATGGAGTTCCTAAGTCTAAACTTAGGAAAAATAAAATATTAATGGGTATTAATATAAAACTAGGTTAGAAAGTTCCAAAAGTCATGGATCAAGCCAAATCTAATTTTAGTTGTTGAATAGAGATTTAATCTCGGCCGTTGAAGGACCAACAGGAAAAGTATAAGAGGAGACTTGAGGGTCAGTTGGAAAATACACCAGAGTGATCAGTGATTCGATTTACTAGAGTGGGGTTTGTTAAGTAAAGTCGAATCAATGATCAATAGCAAGGGGCAACGAGTACTAGACAAAGAGGCAGAGAGAGTGCCGAGAGACCAGCATAGAAGAAGAGAGGCAGACGAAAAAGCCAGAGAAGGCCACACAGAGCCCAGCAAAGAGTGGAGAGGTCAGAGGGCCTGCGTCATCCACGCAGAGGGCAGCAAGAGTGACGCAGAGGGCAACAGGAGTGACGCAGAGGGCCCCAGAGGCTGCGCAGTGCCTCAAAGGACTGACAGAGAGGAATCTGAGGCTGACGCGGAGGCCAAAAGGGCCAATGCGGTGCTTCAGAGTTGCTGGAGAGGGTTTCTTCGGACAGGTTTTTTGAATACCTGTTTCCGAATAGAGAGGTATTACTACTGGTTGTTTTTCTCTATCAGGTGAGCCAGTTTGGCACCCAGTTGTACTAAAGGATATACTACATAATAATAAAACCTCAGAATTGTTGCACCAGTTTTCCCACATTGGCTTTTTCCAAGGACAAGTTGTCCAAAAATAACGGTGTCACTTGTGTGTTTGTTTTCTTTCAGCTGTTGATCTGTAGATGTTGAGACTGTATTGTGTTTATTTCGTTAATTATATGTTTTAAATAACTTGTTCAGAATTAACAAGTAGAAGAAATAAGCCAAAAGAATACAGATTAAATTTCTAACGGATAGACTTAGAAATTTCAACATGGTATCAGAGTGTGGTTGCAAATCACAGGAGAGCTGAAGGCATCAACTGAAGCAGATCATTTGCAGTAGAATCAGTTGTCTCGAGTGACAGAAGTTGATCCTTGCAGAAAGCAGCAGAAGAAGGGTTGATGTAGAGGGACTGTGTCATCAGTCCGGGCCAAAGAGAGGCCAAGGCAGAGGCTAAGGAGGGCAGAAAAGGCTCACCAAAGCAACGCAGAGACCAAGAGGGTTGAAGCAGTGGGTTGAGGAAGCAATTTTGCCAGTGTCAAGGTTGTGTAGAGCCTAGAGGCTCAATGCTTCGGTTGTTGGGGCATAGGAAGCTGTGGGCAATTTGCGGGAGCGAACCTGGTGGGGTACTATGGGCAGAACACTACCTATTAGGGCAAAACCAAGGTAGAGGGAGTTGTCGCCGAGGCGAATTTCTAGCCAAGGAATCTGGATCAGTGTTGTAGGTGCACAAGAGATCGGAGAGGTGCAACTTAACGATTGGCAGAAGGATTTCCAAAAGGGAATCAAGACTCAGAGGGAGTCTAGCATAGAACATCCAAGCGGAAAGTAGAGAAACTTAGCAAGATTAGAAGAAAGAACTTTGAGAGGGAAGTAGAGAGACTTGGAAGAGTCGACAGAAAGAGCAAAGAGATGGCCATGAATGGGCTGAGGGATCAGGACAAGCTGGACGGTGTGTCCAACTTTGTGGTCTGGAAGACCAAGATCCTGTCCATTCTAGATAGTCATCGCATCAAGGCCTTCGCCTTGAGAACAATGGCAATCCCAGTTGACTCGGCTGAAAATGAGAAGTACCAAGAGGCAATGGCCAAGGCGAAATGCATCATCCTTGATGGGGTCAAGGATCATGTGGTCCAACATATTGCCGAGAATGAAACAGCAAATGAAATGTGAGATGCCTTCAAGAAATTGTACGAGCATACTTCCGTGCAAAGGAAGATGTTACTTGAGAATCAACTGTGGTCATATCAGATGTAGAAGGGAGAGCAGATAGATCACTTCCTCGGTCGATTGAAGGAGATACGGGAACAACTGACTTCCATAGGGGCCACGCCGGATGAGGAGATGTTGGTGAAAACCACACTTAACGCAGTCTCCGAGGAGTGGGAGACATTTGTCCAAAGCATACTGGGCATGGCAGATCTTCCAGATTGGGAAGAATTGTGGGCGGCTCTTCGCTAAGAGGAGATCAGAGGGCTGAGCAAGATGAGAAGTAGTAGCAAAGAAGTCTGGATCAAGATGGAAGAGGAAGAGGATCTAACTCTGGCATCTGCAGGAGAAGAGGGAGAAAAAGGACCTCTCCAAGGTCAAATGCTTCAACTGTGCAGAACTAGGTCATTATGTGAATTAGTGTCCGAAGAAGAAGAGTAAGGGAGAGGCATCTAACTCTAAGGCAGCGCCAGCGAAGGCAGAGAAGGAGGTCAAGGAGGATGACGATTATGCCATGAGTGCTCATGTAGCTCTAGAGAAGAGGTGGGGAGACATCGATCTGTAGTCAGGAAAACTACAGGCGATGAGGGGCAGGATCCTTGAAGTACCCAACCTCTTGCATTATACCTTGCTATAGGATCCCCGAAGAGAGAGTAGCAGCACTGGCGGATGTCGGTAGAGACGGACATGGATGAAGCGGCAGAGTGCTACAGCACAGGAGTCCTTGGGCAACACGAGGCTAGCAGGCTGCAACAGCGTGAGAGGCACGAAGAGTGTTGCAACAGTGCAGGATGACACAGAGAGGTTTGCAACGGTGCGAGAGGCAGGGAGTTGTTGCAGCAATGCAGAGGCAGTAGAGGCAACACTTGATAGCAGTAGAGGGAGCTTCAACATCAGGAGTGTTTCTAGCCTGACAGGGATGTCTGTAGTTGGGTGGATCAATTACTTACTTCTCAGTAACTGAGTTGCACTGCAGTAGCAGTATGCAGTAGCACAATGCATCATGATGAGAGGGGGTTGCAGTGCAGATGCAGTGTTGGGAGAAAAGACCAGCAGCAGCACGGATGCAGAGGGAGCTACCGTACGAATAAACAGTGACAATGGTAGGCCCATGGGCACTAGTACAGGATGCAGCAGTGTAGAGGATGTTAGGCGGGGAGGCCTAGCATCAGCACAGGTACCTGTGCCATATAATCAGAGTAATGCTCAGTGAGGAGTATTACTAGAGCACAGTCCTCACTAAGAGGGAGTGTTGATTTGGGGTAGTATCGGATGTGCTCTAGCCATGAAAATTGGTGGAGAGACTAAAGCGCATGAGATCTCCAAGACCCAGAAATTGTTTGGACAAATTGTACCCGGCTTGGGAGATATTAAAATAATTAATATTTTTAATGGAGTTCCTAAGTCTAAACTTAGGAAAAATAAAATATTAATCGGTATTAATATCACATTGCTTAGAAGGTTCGAAAAGTCATGGATCAGCTAAATCTAATCTTAGTCATTGATTAGAGATCTAATCTTGGCCGTTGAAGGACCAACAGGAAAAGTATAAGAGGAGGCTTGTGTAATATTCCTAATTAGCCATGGCTAATTGGAATATTCGATTTTGCTCAATTTTGCCTTCTATAGTTATTTATAAATGAAAAGGTGAGGAAAGGGGGACATAACTCACTTTTTGGAATAAAGTCACTCCCTAGTAGCACAACATTGTAACTTAAAGGGGACCAAAGGACCACGTAGAGAAGGGGCCCACATAGACACTTGGAGGGACTGCGCAGATGGAGAGGAGCACGTGGCAAGAGAGAGGCTACGTTGGAGGAGGTGGGCCTTAGGTTTTTTAGAGAGGCCAATGCTATAAAGGAGAGAGGAGCCTCCTCATTTTGGCATTCGATTATGTCGCATTTGAGCTAGTCACTTCGACATAGAGCACGTTGGTTGTTTAGCCCGTCTACAGCATTGTTTAGTGCATCGAGTGTCTCCGTTCGGAGATCTCACCCTTAGCCCCGGGGGACTTCGAGTGCCTGCTCGAGCAAGGTAGTTTCAGCAGTGTTTTGCAGGTGGATCGATCTTTGGAATTGAGGAGGAATTGAGCATTTTGATGATTGTGCAGTCTTGAAAAAGGAGGACGCGATCTCTTTTGGTAGGAGCTCTGGATTGGGTTTATGTGGAGGATTTGAGCTGGGAGATTGAGCAAGGTATCAGCCCCTGCATATTGGAGGATTTTGGCAGAGTCTCCGGCAGAGTTTTTGAGGATTCTCTTCAGTAGCAGCACAGAGCCTTGAGGGATAGCATAGATCCCCAAGGGGGTGATTTTCGGGGGTCAGCGATTTTAGAAAAGTTTTCTGGGCTTTTCTGGGTTTACTGAGCATAGGTTGATTCCAGAGTTTCAGCATTTTCCGAGGAGGGGAACAGCCCTAAATCCTCACTTGATTCCAGCAGTAGGAGCAGCACAACAGTTCTCCGGCAGCTTGGACGCAGTTCAAAGAGAGGCCATTTCCTTACCATTTTGGGTGTATTTCTTCACTTGCCTTGTGCAAGTCAAGGTGCCATCTTTCTAATCACCTCTTGTACTCTATCCATTACTCAGAGTAATAAAATGGCTTAGCATTTCTCTCTGCATTTCTTGAGTATCTGCTTATGTTTCATGTATACATTATTGTATGTTGCAGTAATGTTATTTTTCTCTTTGAGCTTCCCGGCTACTATACCACTTGTGTGTTTTACTCCTATACTCTTACACAGAGTCTAGAAAGGGCCAGGTAGCCTCCAGGTCTCGTCCTCTCTCCAGAGGTGACATATCTGATAAATGCCCTCCCAGTCCATCTCTGGTTGGAGTTTGCTTGTGTTTGAGGGATATCCCTGAAAAGGGATATTACAGTGGTATCAGAGCATAGATTTGGCTCAGCCTGTGGAGCTAGCAGTCTATGACACCGAGGGAGAAGCCCTACATCTGTTACAGAGGTAGGCAATATAGAGATATTGAGTGTAGGTTGGAGAACACCTACAGAGAGGGAGACTATGTTAGGGTGGTGGACACAGAACAGGAGGAACCTGTGGTGAACGCAAAACAAGAGGAGCCTGTAGTGGACGCAGAGCAGGAGGATCCGATGGCAAATGAGGACGGGAAGAGATTTGCGGACATGCTCTTCAAATTAGTGCAGGATCTGTCGAGGCAGATCGAGGTGATGGGGCAGAGATTCACAGCGATGGAGGCTAGGCAGTGTGAGAACCCATGGGTTTCCCAGGTTGGTGAGGGATCAAATACATCCCACCATTTCCCAAAGCAGGGTGCCACTCAGCGTGATACTACTCAGCAGATGGCCTCACATGCCCCTACACGCTCTACCATGCCCACTTTCCTAGGAGCAAACACGAGGGCTGGAACCCAGCAGGAGGCAGAGCCCGGTCATATGGGCGATTATTTTGCAGAGTACTAGGCCTATGGGCAGGAGTTCAGGGATGCTCTCTCATTCAGAGACTTTGTTCAACTCCAGTGGGATATTAGACCCCGCAACCATCACAGAGGATACCAGCATTATCATGATGGAGAAACCCATCGCACAACTAGTAGATTCCACTTCACTACGTTTGATGGTTCATCAAACAGTTCGGCAAAGTCTTGGGTGGAGAAGATGGACATCTATTTCCAGCTTAACCAGATGTCGAAGACAGGGGCCATCAAGGTGGCGACATTACATTTGGATGGTGAGGCCCAGGATTGGTGGTTCCATGGGATGGTTACACTCGGACATTCCACAGTGACGACATATGCCGAGTTCACCAGGAGATTGATGGAGAGGTTTGACTAGAGGGATCCGAAACAACACTTTGTTGAGCTGACAAGGCTCAAACAGACCGGGAGCCCAGAGACCTACATTGCAGACTTCTTAAGGGTTTCAGTGATGGTGCCAGATCTATTTGTGGCACGGAGGATCTACATGTTTGTTGAGGGGTTAGTAGAGCCACTTCGGGGTCTAGTCAGATCCACTAGACTAACCACACTCCAGGATGCTATTAGCACGACCCGTGACTTACAGGATGCCTTGCCCAGGACCCGGACACCTTACCCCTAGAGACAGGGTTTCCAGCCTAAGGGGAAGGATGTGAGGATTCCGCCTCCAAAGGGGAATCCAGGACGAGCACAGATTGATGATGATGCTAAGAGGGAGTTGAAGAAGAAGCGGTTGTGCTTTACCTGTCAGGAGCCATGGGCACCGGGACACAGATGTGCTGCTGGCAAAGAACATTTTATTGAGGTCTTCACCGAGAGCAGCGGGGAAGAGGATGAGAAGGATCATGTGGAGGCATGAGATAGTCATGCCGCGCAAGATCCCTTGCCACCTCCACCACCAACAACATGTGGTGCAACTTTTGCACCTACCGGAGGGGCCCTTGCAGCATTGCAACGAGTTCCCAAGTATTTGATGTTGCGAGTACGGGGGACAGTATGTGGCCAGCGAGTATCAATCTTGGTTGACAGTGGGGCAACCCACAACTTCATCGATGCACAGATGGTTGAGCAAAGAGGTATACAGACAGAGAACTTCGATCTATTTTCCGTTTTGGTCCCAATAGATCAAACCATGGTGTGTGCTCGTTATGTCCCAGAGTTATCAGTGACGATGGGCACCTACACACTGACTGACCACCTTTTCGTAGTCAATATTCCGGACACTAACATGGTATTGGGTGTTCAGTCGCTTATCACTCTAGGGAAGGTCACAACAAATTGGACGGACCTAGAGATGGAGTGGGATGATGAGAAGACAGGGAGGCATGAGAAGATACGGGGACAGCAAACATATCCGCCTCGGACAGTTTCGGCTCATCGGATGAAGGCAGTCTTCCGAAAGGGAGACGTAGAGTGGGTAGTGGAGCTGCATGCATCAGAGGCAGGGACTACAGGACAAACGGTGCATCCAGAGATACAGTCCATCCTTGACCAGTATGCCATAGTGTTTGGGGAGATTCCATCGGGACAGTCGCCGAAACAGGGGTTTGAGCACACCATTGAGCTTGAGCAGGGCATACAGGCAGTGATTACAACCCCCTATAGGCATCCCAAGGCCTATCAGGATGAGATTGAGTGGGCCATTCAAGAGTTGCTGGCTCTTGGGCACATTCGGCCGAGCACGAGTCCTTTTGCTTCTTCCGTGGTGTTGGTGAAGAAGAAGGACAGCCCATTGAGGATGTGCATTGACTACAGGGCCCTGAACAAGAAGACAATGAAGAACAGGTACCCCATACCCAGTATCGATGAGTTGATGGATGAGTTGAGAGAAGCACGGTTCTTCTCAAAGATTGATTTGAGATCTGGGTACCATCAGATTCGCGTGAGGGAGCAGGACATTCCCAAGACCGTCTTCAGGTGTCACTATGGCAATTTGAGTTTTTGGTGATGCCCTTCGGGCTAACCAATGCCCCAGCTACATTCCAGTCCTGCATGAATCACATCTTCCGCAGTCACTTAAGGAAGTTTGTGTTGGTGTTCTTTGATGATATCCTCATTTACAGCAGGACTTGGGAGGAGCATCTCCAACACATTGAGACAGTGTTGTGCATCTTGGAGGAGCATCAATTCTATGCCAAGCTCTCCAAGTGTGAGTTTGGGTTGACGAAGATGTTGTACTTAGGACACATCATAGGGGTGGATGGAGTGAGAGTCCACGAGGAGAAGATCAGGCCCATCAGAGATTAGCCAAAGCCAAGGAACATGACAGAACTTCGGGGATTCATTGGCATTTGTAATTACTAACAGAAGTTCATCAAGAGTTTATCACAACTTGCTACACCCCTGACAGATCTGGCGAGGAAGGGGGCATTCAGTTGGTCGGATACAGTGCAGCAAGCCTTTAACAGGCTTAAGTAGGTTATGAGCAACTTCCCAATGCTTGCATTGCTGGATTTTTCGCAGCCATTTGTTTTGTAGTGTGATGTGTTAGGAGAGGGGATCGACGCAGTGTTGATGCGAGGAGGTCACCCTATAGCCTTTGAGAGCCGGAAGCTCCTTCCGCATGAGAGGTTGTATTCTATATACGACAATGAAATGCTGGCCATTATGCATGCATTGGCCAAGTTCTGGCAATATTTAGTGGGTAACAGGTTCAGGGTGAGGACTGATCACAACAACCTCTGGTTCTTTTTGGAGTAGAAATAGCTACAGGAGAGGCAGCAGAAGTGGATCAGTAAGATCCAAGCGTATGACTTTGACATTGAGTATGTCAAGGGTAAGAATAACTTGGTAGCAGATGCCCTTTCACGTAGACCAGCCATGTTGTCTCTTATGAGCTTGGACACAGACTGGAGGGCTCGACTCTTAGTAGAGTACTCCAAGGACAGATTTGTATGTGAGGTTTTGGATGGGTAGGTGGCGGATGACAGGTACAGGGTGGTCGATGAGATCATCAACTATAGGGACCAGATCTTCTTGATTGAGGGATCTCAGCTCAAGAAGAAGATACTCCAGGCATCACATGATTCACCATTGGCTGACCATCAAGGGTTTATCAAAACCTACAGGGCCATTAGAGAGAGGTTCTCATGGAAGGGCCTCAAGGAGGACGTACTCCAACATGTCCAGGAGTGTGATATTTTCCAAAGGAACAACGGGTAGATGAGCCATCTCACAGGATTATAACAGCCTCTTCTCATTCTGAAGGGGAAATGGGAGTGTATTTCGATGGACTTCATCATAGGGTTGCCCACAGTACAGGGCAAGGATTATATCTTTATCATTGTTGACTGACTGACAAAGTAGGCACATTTTTTCGCCATATCCGCACACTACACAGCAGCGCAGGTGGCAGAGCTATTCTTCAGAGAGGTCTTCAGGCTACATGGTCTTCCTAAGACCATCACCAGTGATAGGGACAGCCGTTTCATGGGCTACTTTTGGCAGGAGCTTTTCCGATTGGTGGGGACAGAGTTAACACCAAGTACCAATTATCACCCACAAACGGACGAGCAGACAGAGATAGTTAACAAGTGGCTGGAGGACTACTTGCGTAACTATGTCAGTGGGTAGCAGCGAGCATGGCTGAAATGGTTGCATCTGGAGGAGTACTGCTACGACACTACACATCACATGTCTATTGGTATGTCACCATTCTATGCTTTGTATGGATATCATCCTTTATCTTTTGTTGACGTGATGTTTGGTGCTAGCAAGGCTCCGAGAGCCAAGATTTGGATCCAAGAGAGCTTGGATATTCTCTGACCTCTCAAGGATAATATAGCTACAAAGAGAACCAGAAGAAGTTGTATGCTGACAGGGGTCAGGTGGAGAGACAGTTTGAGGTAGGGGACTTGGTCTACCTACGATTACAACCATACTGACAGTCGTCACTAAAGCAAAAGGGGGCTGAGAAGCTTAAGCCCCACTTTTATGGGCCATACAGGGTGATACGCAAGATTGGACAGGTTGTGTATGAGTTGGAGTTGCCCCAAGGTAGCAAGATTCATAACGTTTTTCATGTATCATGCCTGAAGAAGGCATTGGGGTAGCAGGTGATAGTGACAGATGAGCTACCACCCATGGATGATGAGAGACATTTGGTGTTGTAGCCAGAGGCTATTATTGATACCAGGGAGAGGCAAGTGTAGAGTAGGATGGTCCGGGAATTCTTGGTGAGGTGGAAGAATTTACCGGATGAGGATGCCACTTGGGAGAGTGAGAAAATTTTGCAGCATCCATCACTTCAGTTGCTTGAGGGCAAGCAACATTTTTCCGAGGGATACTGTAATATTCCTAATAAGCCATGGCTAATTGGAATATTCGACTTTCCTCAATTTTTCCTTCTATAGTTATTTATAAATAAAAAGATGAGGAAAGGGGGACATAACTCACTTTTTGAGTAAAGTCACTCCCTAGTAGCACAACGTTGTAACTTAAAATGGGAGCCAAGGGGGCCAAAGGACCATGTGGAGAAGGGGCCCACGTAGACACTTGGAGGGAATGCACAGATGGAGAGGAGCACGTGGCAAGAGAGAGGCTACATTGGAGGAGGTGGGCCTTAGGGTTTTGAGAGAGGCCAATGCTATAAAGGAGAGAGGAGCCTCCTCATTTTGGCATTCGATTATGTTTCATTTGAGCTAGTCACTTCGACTTAGAGCGCGCTGGCTATTTAGCCTGTCTGCAGCACTGTTTAGTGCATCGAGTGTCTCCATTCGAAGATCTCACCCTTAGCCCCAGGGGACTTCGAGTGCCCACTCGGGCAAGTAGTTTCATCAATCTTTTGCAGGAGGATCGATCTTTGGAGTTGAAGAGGTACGAGTGTTTTGATGATTACGCAGTCTTGAGAGAGGAGGACGCAGTCTCTTTTGGTAGGAGCTCCGGATTGGGTTTATGTCGAGGATTTGATCTTAGAGATTGAGCAAGGGATCAGCATTTGCATATTGGAGGATTTTGGCAAAGTCTCGGGTAGAGTTTTGGAGGATTCTTTTCAATGGCGGCGCATTGCCTTGAGGGATAGCGTAGATCCTCAAGGGGGTGATTTTCGAGGGTTAGCTATTTTAAAAAAGCTTTCTGGGCTTTCCTAGGTTTATTGAGTAGAGGTTGATTCCAGAGTTTCAGCTTTTTCTGAGGGGAACAGCCCCAAATCCTCACTTGATTCCAACAACAACAACAGCACATCAGTTCTTTGGCAGCTTGGACGCAGTTCAGAGAGAGGCCATTTCCTTACCATTCTGAGTGTATTTCTTCACTTGCCTTGTGCAAGTCGAGGTGCTATCTTTCTGATCGCCTCTTTTACTCTATCCATTACTCAGTATAATAAAATGGCTTAGCATTTCTCTCTGCATTTCTTGAGTATCTGCTTATATTCCATGTATACATTATTGTATGTTGCACTACCGTTATTTTTATCTCTTTGAGCTTCCCAGCTACTATACAACTTGTGTGTTTTTTGCCTACACTCTTAGACAAAGTCTGGAAAGGGCCAAGTAGCCTCCAGATCTCGTCCCCTTTTCAGAGGTGACATATCTGGTAATTGCCCTCCCAGTCCATCTTTGGTTGGATTTTGCTTGTGTTTGAGGGATATCCGTGAAAAGGGATATTACAGATTGGCATCGACAACTTCTACTTCCAGGTTAATGGTTTTTCCTTCCAATGATATCAAAAATTCATTGAGAATACCATATGGGCATGAACCTCTACCAACGAAGGCTTCTAAGATATTAAGGGATTAATTGAGAGGTGGAGAGACAATAGCTTTCCAACGTTAAAGGGACATGATGCAAGTAGAAGCACCTTCATCAATAACAATCCTATGAATAGTCTTCCCCTTGATAATAACTTGTATCAAGAAAGAAAGTTGATGCGGGAGACAAGGAACGTAGTTCTCGAGGTCAAAAGTAATCATATTTGAATCTGTAGGATCAATCCCTCCTATGGAAGATAGTAATTATTTTCTTTGTGATGGACAAATCTAGAGGACTTCCAAAGCTGACATCGTTGAAGGTGCTTGAGCTAAATGTTCCACAATATTATAATGTTGAGAATCTCGTGCATTCAGATTATATGATGACTTCCAAAGAACACCTTTAGGGGGTAGTTGGGTAATGGAATCATTACAAGGTCGTTCAATATGAAGAGGACCAGAACTAGGTGGAGTGGAAGTAGAATGCATATTAGTTGCATCATTTTCCACAACTATTTTGGTAGCAGTCTGATAATATTTTGATCGAGTAGAAATAGAGACAGGTGTTGTTCCATTTGTAAAAACTTGAGAGCCTAAAGATGTAAAGTCTTGAGGTTGATCTCCCAATGAAGTCTGTTTTGACAGAAAGATTTCTTTCAACACAGTCAATGTCCCTGGGGCGCGTTTTAATAGATGACTAACCTCAACATGGCAAGGACAATCCTTGGTATAATGATCCTCATCACATATAAGACAAGGATATTTCAGCTTTGGATGCATCATCAGAAAAAGGTTTAGGAGGATCATGTTTTTTGGTATTAGATTTAGCCTTACCTTTACCCTTGTTTTTTCCTTTCGAGGCTTTGTTTGTTGTGGTAGATTGGACAGCATTCACCTCGGAACCAAAGAAGAAGTGTCCTTAAAGATAGGTTACCCAAACTACAACCTTCGTTCAATCTCTCACGTTGCTTTTGTTTCTTGATCTTGGTTTGGCTCTACTTAAGCTTCCTTTTGCATCAATGAAATTGCAATTGACATCAACAACAACACACACACACATATATATATATTATAAAATGTAATATAATATATTAATCGTAATTTTATAATGTTGCAAAAGGAGGGGAGAGGACACACACACAAACACAGATATATATATATAATTAGAGCAAATATACAGAAGCCCAATGCCCACTCACATGACACTTTGCAAGCATGCAAAACTTTCTCCTTGGAATAAATGAATGGGCCTTGAAATGGTATGGCCTAATAGAAGAGCTTCAATGGGAAACCCATAAATTTTCACATTATTATATTACAAAAATAATATAATATAATAATAGTGCATTTCTTAGTACGCCACTACATTTGGTGTCTATGTTCAATGGGGATTTTTGACAATCATTAGGGGAATTTTGAGGTCTAAAATGGGCCTCCTAAGGAAATTATAAAATAATAGTGGAAATAATAAAATAAGATTACATTACATTATCAAATTTTAGAGGGAAAGAATGAAAAACTATTTTTCAACTCATATTTTCAACTTATCTCCCTATGGGTTTGTTCAAATTTCAAGCAGAAACACTCGTTAGATACATTCTTTGATCACGTTTTTTCATGTATTTCTCATTTTTCATGTAGCAATGTCCATCAAAAGTATGCAACATGGGTACTCCTTGGATGAGGAGCTAAATTTTGCATCCAATGAGTACTCCCACTCGAAATTTGAGTAAAACCTTAGTGAGATAAGTTGAAAATACGAGTTGAAAAAGTTGTTTTATTATTTTATTTTATTTTTACTTTTTTACTCCAAAAATGGTGAATCATCCTCCATGGTTGACATCATCATCTTGAATCCTATTGGTTCTTATAAAATTTATTTGGACGTACATTTTTCTTAGGAGGCCCATTTTAGACCTCAAAATTTCCCTAATGATAGATAAAATTGACTATACCATTAGAATTACTAAATAATTATCAAAATTTTATGTTTTTTTTCCCTTTGTGTATTGAGATTCATCAAACTTCTAACTACTGGTGATCATTGCTAGAATGGAAACTACCCTTCAATGGTTTGCAATAAATGCATTTATCAAATCACTAAAAGGCACATGGTGGCCCAATGAAACATCAGTAAAAGGTCATATCTCATGGGTGCATTTCACCCCTAAGGTTTTAATTATGCACATTAATGGGACCAAAATGCCCACCATGGGACTAAAGGTCCTAATATGCATTTCACGGGCTTAGTTCACCATGTGGGAGTGTATTTCCACCTATGCAATAGCATTGCAAAGGCGACAAGTTGCAATAGGTGTCGCAAATATGATGCGAGGAAAATCATATAATAAGACTTCACAATCCCTTGATAGCATCAAAGAAAAACATGTGTGATAGTTTAAACTCTTAAAAAAAACTATGAGGGGCTTAATATAGGCCTATCAGTGCTTAAATGCATGATCTAGATCTCTTTGATAAGGTGTGATTTCAATTTGAATAGTTCAAATCTAACATCCCACGATCATTTGAACCAACAATTCATAATTATCATGGTATATTTAGTATTGCAATCAGTGCAATAACAAAAGGGTCTAATACATTGGCTTCAACCGAGACTCTAGTTTTCCAAATATCACATTTTTATTGATAGCAAGTCAAAATATTATATTTTGTTATTGCTTGAAATTCAACATATTACTACTTTTTCTTACACCCAATACCGTGTTTTCTATTCCCTGTCACCATTTCATCAAATTTTCAAAAAAAACAACATAAAAATGCCAAGACCACCATGCTGTGGTTGGCCTATCAGGTAAGAATATATGGTCATACACAATCTCTTGGAAGCTTAGAGTAAATTTCTAGGTAAACTTTCCAAATCATTATAAGTTTTGTAAGCTTCTAATATGAGTTTTGTTTGAAAAAAATTAGAAGAGAAAAGGGTTCATTGAATTCGTTTTTACCATCCTCTAAACTAGTAGGAGAAGGGAAAAATGGCCCTGAAAAGGAAGATAGTGAGTGAAAATCCTTAAAACCTTGATGCTAGAATCCTAATTGATAAAACCCGCGATATATTTGAAATGTGATTATCAATAGGTTTTCCTAAAGTATTGAGAAACAAGGATTTTTCTAGGTTTAAATAAAGTGTAGAGGATTTTCCTACATGGGAGAGTGGTTTTTCACAATAAATCATCCTTATAACTCACCATTTTCGTAGGATTATACATGTGTACCTTGTCCAATGACCCTTTTAGCAGAATAATAAATAGTATACTTCATTATGTTATCGTTGTGTTAGAAAGAGACATTTCATAATTACTTTTATTACCATATAACTAAGAGAGAATAGATGAGGATGAATTAGGAAATATTTTCATTTCATTATAAATACTAAGGAGAAAGAATATTTTTATCAAAAGTAATATCAATAGGGAAAAAGTTGTCAAATCTAAAATTACCATTGAGTTCTTCTATTTTCAAAGAAATTATTAGAAACTATTTGGGTTCTTCTATATCAATGATTTGTATAATATCTAGATATGACGATGAACATTTAGCATATGAAGTAATTCTATGGTTCATCCTTAGAATAACCCAATTGGTAAGAATCAATTGCGTTGGTTACTTATCTAATACCAATAGTGAGAAACTAAAGAATTTTAAGAGTTGTAAATATTTTAGGAATTAGTATTACTTAGGTTATCTTCTCATATACTATCAATCAACATATTCCCTGCATCTTATACCAAGCAAGACAAATCAATAGGGAAGGTTTCTTCTCACTTGTGAATAGACATAAGTCTTGAAAAGAAATAAACATAATGATTTCAAGCTATTTTTGGATGATTTCATGTTTATTGTGTACACTATGTTTTATAGTGAGCCTCCTCCCAGGATCTTTCCAAGTAATTACTAATGAATCCATGTTACCTAGTTTAAAGGTTAGATATTGAACATTGTTAGCAACTTAAGGATTACTTTAACTACAAAATGAGAATTATGGTCCAAAAAACCCCTATTTCTTCTCAAAAATCATGAAGAAAACAACCTGAAATTTGAAAGTGGTAATGTTGCACGACCTTTTTTTAGGATTATAATTCCAACCCTTTCTATGCCATTAAAAACCAAAGTCATGATCATGGAAAACCTTGAAATTCCAATCATTTTCAATCATAGCATTAAATATCAAATAGCATAACTTCGAAAAACCTTAAAAGTTTGAAATTTTTCAACTATAGAATTAAAATCAATATCACAAATACAAAAAACATTAAAAATTGACATTTTTTAGCCATTGTATTATAAACCAAATATCATGACTAAAAAACCTTAAAAATCAAAACATAAATCAAATATCCATTCTACCAATAGCATTTTTTCTAAAGGTTGAAGTATAGCTCTTACAAAATCTTAGTCTAACACAACTTGACCTTTTTTCAATGGGACACTAAAATTGAAATATTTTTTAACCATGGATTATTATTGTTTTTCATGACTTAGTGTACACTAACAATGATTTAATAATCCATATATATATAGCACCAAAAAAAAAAATCATAATTTTAATTTTATATATATATATAACACCAAAAAAAAAATCATAATTTAATTTTAAAAAACGAGCATTAATAACAATACTAAAAAAAAATCAAACAACAAAACTTTTAAAAGATCAATAAAAATGATTAAAAGCAAAAAATTTAAATCAAATTTCAAAAAGGAAGTGAAACTGGTGAATCTAAAAATTTATTTAAAACAAAAAGTAAAAAGACAGCAATAATTTATAAAAAGTAGTCATAAAATAAATAAAGTAAAAGGAAAATAATTAGCCTCCCTCTCAACGTGAGGACTAGAGTGTGGTTATTGGTACCAAGCCAACCCATAAGTATATTCACTTTAAAGTTCACAAGGCTCGAAGCTTTTTCAACAATATTTATAGGAAGTCATTACATCAATATTTAATCATTGTGTTAGGGATGTATATTGTAATCGTCGAAATGGACTAGAAAGAATTTAATCAAGGTTTGGTAGATTTTTTTTCAAAAGGAAAGTGATATGTTTAAATGATGAAGGTAGATCAATTGAGATTATGGAATCAAGAGGGGAGTGTCCCTACGATTCATCTTGTTGACCACTACATGTCAACGACCCATAGCAGTACACCCCTTTTTTTGTAAAAGGGATAGCGCATGATCAATGTGTCTGTGTTATTTAGCTATCATCATTAGCCTGATCATCATGGTATAATGTAAACCCATTATGCATGTATATGATGTAAATAATCTCAACAGAACTGTGTCATGTATGTAACAACCTATGTAAACCTACCTTTCTAGTGACAATCTCCATTTTGGGAGGTTTTTTGCCTCACCGATCCATTCTTGGATGGTTAGCAGAGTTTTCCCCTCCAGTCTTCCCCCAAAGTTGGAATGAATTTTGTCGCTATGATCTTAGACGAGTCCTAGGGTTCTAGATCGAGTCTACATAAAACTGATTTTGGAATAATCCTAACTATTTGGTTAGGTTATTTTATTACAAATTGTTTGGTTTGTTGGATTATATTTATGTTGCAGAAATGGGTGGTTTGTGTGGGTATATTACAAATGGGTTTTCCGCCTTATGATGTAAAAAATATGAAAATCATGATGTAAAGTGTCTTGAGGGTTGGAAATATAATTTATCCCCTCATAGGTTAATTAATTAAATTTTCTGGCCAAAAAATTAATCAAAATCTTAAGCTAGAAATTTAATTAATTCTAGATCGTAGGTAAATTTAAACTATCCAAAGACAAAATTTGTCGGTCCTAAAAAAATAAATTTTAAAAGGTCTCGAGACTAAGGTAAATTAATTATTTTGCTAAATTTTAAACTTTTGATCCCTAAGGACTAAGACAAAGTCAAATGTTTTTGGAATTTAACTCAAAAATTATATTTTTGAGTTAATTAAAATGCATTTGATTAAAATTTTCAAATTTCCCCAAATATTTATATATTTCGACGGATGAGATTAAAAGAAATTCAATCGTCATCAACGATCGAGATTGCTTTGACGAGGATCACTCGAACTAGCTATTGGAGGATTTAACTTTAAATGAGAAGGCATTTGTCAGTTGTTCTATCTAATCTTTGAGTCATGTGCTTAGCAAGAAGCTCTTGTGTAATCTTTTTTTGGATAATAAAGAAAGACTTTGGGGTTAAATTTTGTTGGTGTTACTCTTCATGGGAATGCTGTAAGATGTGATGTTTTCATGCATATTTTTTTTTAAAACCATTGATGATAGCTTTTGAAGAGTGATTTGAGTACAGGTATCTTGCTCAGCCACTGGGGTTTGAGTAATAATTTTAATTTTGAATGTAATAGCAGGTATCTTTAATTGTCTAAATTTTATTATTATTTTATCGCACTATTTTTTATGGTTGGATTAAGTTTTTCTTGGAAATCTTGATTTTAGACCATCGAGCATTAGGGGAGGTTTTTAGTTAGACCATCCAACTCTCGATCCGTATTTCTGAAGAGCCCGACTAAATTAGCTCTAGGCTTATCATAGGATTTATTTTATTTTAGGTGATGCACAAAGGGTTTCGGGTTAGCACCTCCTTTAAAACTTAAAAAATATTTTATTTTATGTGCAATATAATGATAGATATGGCTACTTAGAGCCTTCAGCTTGTAATTATTATAATTTAACTAGTGTTTTGTTTCATCATTGTGTATATCATTTCTGGGTGTTTCGTTTTTGTCATTTACAGGTACATATCTGAAGGAGAATTCTTGTTTGAAGTCAAATCTAGGCCATGGAAGGTAAGATTTGGCCTCAATATCACTTTGTAGGGATATTATTCAACTTTTTTGCAGTCCAAGGGCTTTAAATTCTTAGATCTGGGAATTTTTATAAGGGTTTCAAGGATAAATCTGAAGCAGAAGTATATTGGTTTAACTTAAATTTCTGGAAATTATTTAAGGGTTTTTTGGGCTACCATATTTTTCATCTGTTGCCTTGAAGCTCCTAAAAAAAAAATCGCAGCTCCTCTTGTTGTGTTTTTTTCTTTTGCTACTACTTTTTTTTTCTCTAAAAAGAATTTTAAATTGTTTTTTTTTTTTTCCATGGTTTTCCTCCTTATAAATCCGAAAAAAAAAATAAAATAAATTAAATAATAATATAATAATAAAAAATAAAAATAAAAAAATAAATAAATATATACCCCAACTCTGCCATATTTATTCTGCAAAAAAAAAAAAAAAACAATGAGTCCCTTTACCCCTCTCTTCTCCTACCCGCGGCTCCCTCTTCCATTTCTCCTCATACTGTAAGCTTCCCCCATCTGCAGCCTCCTTCCCTCTCTCATCAATACCATAGCTCCTCTTCTCCCTTTCCACTGTTTCCTTCTCCCTCCACGAACCTACAAAACCTGCGTCCAAAAATCTGCGTATCCCTTCAACCTGCAGTTGTAACCCTCGCAGCTCTTCCCGTCGCTTCTCCTCTGTTCCTACCCGAGTTCTCTGCGGCTCCCTCCTATGTATCTCCCTCTTGCTTCTCCTATTTTGTTGTCATTCCCTTACTGCTCGAGCTCCATCTCGCCTGCGTACTACCTCCTCTCCCTTGCTCAAGCTCCTCTTTGTCATTGTCGACCTGTATACACATAAAAAATAAAACATTCAACCTTTTTTTTCATTCGTTTTATATTTTATGCATTAGGGTTACTTTGTTTGTTTTGATTTCTCTTTTTTTGGGGGCTTTTCAGTTTTCCTTTCTTTTCTTTTCTTTTCTTTTTTCGTTTTGTGACTTTAATTTTGTTTATGTTTTACTTCTTCTTTTTTGTTTTAATTTTGTTTCATAAACAAAAAAATTTAAAACATTCAAAAATATTAGAAAATCCAAAAAAAACAAAATTTGTTTGGTGACTTTAGAATTGATAAAGAATTAAATCAAAAGGGGAATTTGTGCCCTCACATTTAAAAGAATTTAATTTTTATGTGGCCTATGGCCCATAAGAATTTAAATCTAGTTAAGTACTTTTGATTTTTTATTTGTTTGGTCACATTTAAAAATTTAATTGCCACATTAAATTTGCTTCATAAGCTTAGCGCATAAAATTTACCTAAGGGATAACTAAAATTCTAATCTAAAGTTCATTTATGTCTTTTGTGCTAAGTGTAAAAGTTTTAAATTTGTGTTAGTAATTTCTCTATTTTCAAGTGTGTTTAATGTTTTAGAATCATATCTAAATATTGACTATATGAGAAAAATAAATTCTAGATCTGGGATCATTGCTTAGCAGTTAAATTCTTCGCAATATTTAATTACTAGAATATATTGCATGTTAAAGTTTTGGGCATTTACATTTAATCGTTCATGATCGTCATTTTTTCTACATTTATAAATTGATCTGGATAACATGTTTTTATTTAGTCTATGGTTAATTGAATATAAAGGCACTAGTCTAAAATCATTTCTATCTTGCTGTGTCTTGTCTTAATTGCTAGATCTATCCATCTTGGTTAACCTGGACTTGCTTACATCCATCAAATTGTGCATTTTTAAGTCTCCTAGAGCATGTGTTCCACAAGCTATCCTCATTCATTTCACCTTAGGGACTAACCCCCTTAACTTGTCTAGGAGAGAGTCTAAACGGAGTGAGTAAGGATCAGAGTGACAGCCTTTACTCTGAGCGTTGTCACAGTGCCTGGACACTTTGTGCGAAAACATTTGTTGGCATCGTTTTCGGGGACAGAGTTTCTCTTTCCTTGGTCCTCTCAATCTCTTATCATCATTTGATCCTTTCATCTTCATCTCATTTTCATCATATTATCTTATATGTCTTAGATAGATTTATGTCCGAGTGGTGACTCCACTCCCTTCATCTTCTATAGGGGCGTGTACTAGGAGGAACCCAAGAAAAGTGGCTAATCCTGCTCCAGATCTTGAAAGGGCCCTCAAAGCTAGATTACACAAGCTCTCTTCTCGTACACTCCTTGACAATCTCGGCCAGGAAGCTCTCTGTGACATCCATTCACTCTTCTTGAATCCTCTCATTCCAGACATCATCAATATCTATGAGCCTCTTAGCTAACATCCAGGGTTATCCCCATAATCTTCCTAATAATGGTCTAGACAAGTTACCTGCTTTCCAAGAAAATAATGCAATCACTATTAAAAAGCATTTATATGATTTTAAGACTTGGTGGGCTAAATTCGCTAATTCTCATAATTACGAGGATGTGCAAATGAAATGCTTCATATTGACCCTTGAGCAGGATGTTATGGATTGGTTTAGGGATAGGCCTAATCATAGCATTGATTCATTTAATTCCCTCTTGAATGCTTTTAGAGAGAAATTTGGTGATAAGAAAGAATATTGATTTCTAGCAAAAGCCATTAGTGTCATTAAAAAGAAAGAAAATGAGATGTGTGAAGAATTCAATAAAAGGTTTAATGGTATGCTTAAAGAAATATCTACTGATTACAAACCAACTGAGAAAATACTTCTGGAATATTATCTCGATGCTTTCAATCCTAACACTTCTTATGAGCTAAGAAGGACCAAGCCCGATGACTACAAGACTTGTCAAATCACGGCCGTAGAGTTGGAAAAAGATAGAAATGCTTCTGGAAAATCTGAAATTCCTCGGTTCTATTGTTAAATTAAAATAACCTAAAGGAAAAGAAAAGGAGACTGAAGAAGAACCTATGTAAAAACTACTTAAGAAGTTGGAAAATATGGAGTTAAATCAAGCTAGGATGATTGTTGATCATGATAAAGAAATAACTACATTACAGTCTAGGTTAATTCAAATGGAAAGAGCTCAAATGAAAAATCATCAACCTAAGGGTTAGAATAATAATAATAATCAAAATAATTTGCAGAAGAAATGTCAATCTAGTGAGACGAGGCCTCCTCACCCTCTTGAAACGAATAATCTTGTGGAGGAGACCCCACCTTATTGTAAAGCATGTGGTGAGCTTCATCAAGAAGCCACTTGTCCTGTTATCAAGAGAATCATGCATCATGAGATGCTTGGGACAAGCAACCAGATAAATGTAGTTGGTAAAGAATATCATTTATCACGGGAAAATTGGGAAGAGGTCAAGGGAAATAGTTAATCCGTCATACCTTTCACATCTTCATATATTATCAATAATTTTGGTCAAGAAAATGATGTCTTAGTTAAACTCTTTGGTGAGAAACCTCCGCCTGAGCGAGTCCTTGAAATCGCTAAGGACAAGGGGTTAACTTATCAAAGGAGAAATCAAAATGATAATCCAGTTAATTCTTGAAGTCTTAACTTTGGATCGGCTTCTAGAATGAATATTGATTAGGAGGATGGTTTAATAACTCTAAATTTTTGGTCCCTGTCATCGAAATAGTAAATATCACCTCCCAAAGGACTAAGTTATTAAATGCTATTAGTAGCACCCAGGTAAATGCAACTCAAGAGGAACCTCCTTAGGCTTTCTATCAGGATGCTCCCATATACTTGCAAAGTATGGATTTTGATAATAAAGAACACTCTTTGTTCTTCATTACTTTGCTTGTGAACAATTATTGCTTATATACTACATGATTGAATCTGGTACTTCCGCTTGTGTGATGACTAAGAGATTCATGGAACAGCTTAAATAAAGGATATCTAGGCCGTACTATAATATATGTGCCATGGATTCAAAGAAAATTGAAGTTCATGGGTTGATCAAGGACGTACAAGTCTATATGTCTATCTAGCCTGATATCATGATTTTTCATGGACATAGTTGTGGTTGATGTGCCTAATACTTGGGGTATGTTTATGTCTAGGAAATGGGCCTCTGATTTAGGAGGAAGCATACAAATGAATTGGTCATATGCTATGATTCCTTCCCCTAATGGTCAAAGATATCTTAAATTAAACAGAGAGCCTGAAAGGATATTCAATCTGGAAGATCCTAAAAGTCCCCATAATGAAATCATAAGTGAACATCCTAGCATTGGGAATCATGTTATCTTGTCTAATTCTATCATTCCCTTGGAGGCCAAGGTTGAATAAAAAGTGGTTAATTTAAAAGATAAGGTTTGGCATTTATACTTTGATGGTGCAGCATCTAGGCATTGTAAAGGTGCAGGGATTGTTTTAAAATCTCCTCTTGGTCATATTTTCAAATTTTTTTATCGGTTATAATTTGAAGAGACCAACAATGTGGTTGAATATGAAACCTTGGTGTTATTTAATTGGGAAAAGCTTTAAAAGTTAAATTGCTAAGTATCAAGGGTGATTCAAATTTAGTTATCATGCAAATTAAAAATAAATTTACATGTAAAAATCAGAGATTAAAAAATTATAGAAATGTTGTGTGGGATACCATGGAGTATTTTGATGTCGTTAACCTTGAATCTATCCCAAGAGACCAAAATAGTTTGGCTGATGAGTTAGTTGTTGTTGCTTCCACCATGTAATTATATGATGATTTAATCGAAGATAAAATTAAGATGGAAATTGTTTTTAGACCTTCTGTCCCAGATAATTCTAAGCATTGGCAAGTCTTTGATGACAAAAGACAAATTATTCGCTTCTTAGACAATTTGGATGAGTTTCATGGTTTTCATGTAAATTATAAGGAGGATGGACCTGCTAATGATGAAGATATTTTAAATCCTACTCCTCAGAATGTTGTTTCCCTTGAGCAACACTTTGACCAGCATGATGTTGTTAAGAAGAAAGAGGAAAATAAAATTGATCCTGGAGATTTTATTGAAGTAAACTTTGGTACATCTAAAGATCCTAGAATTATTAAAATTGGTAAAGGTACTAATGATGATGAAAGAAAGGAATTAATAAATTTACTTCACAAGTATAGGGATGTTTTAGATTTTTCTTACGATAAATTAAAAATATATAGGGAAGATGTTATGGAGCATACTATTCCCTTACAATATGAAAATGATAAGTCATTTCTTCATAAACTTAAACAAATAAATCTTAAATTGGCCCCCTTAGTCCAAAAGGAACTCACAAAGATGCTTGTTGTTAGCATTATTGCTCAAACTAGGCATTCTACATGGTGCTCAAATTTGGTGATTGTTAGTAAGAAGAACGGTACGATCAAATTGTGTGTCAATTTCTGAAACCTTAATTTAGCTTGTAAAAAGGATAATTACCCTTTGCCTAATATGGAGTCCAAGTTGCAAAGAGTGGCGGGATCCGGGATGATGTCATTATTACATGGTTTTTCTAGGTATAATCGTCTAACTTAAAAAGGAGGATCGACGTAAAACAACCTTCACCACACCATGGGAAACATTTGAATACATAAGAATGCCTTTTAGTTTAACGAATGTTGGGGCTACTCTCCAAAGGGATATGGACTATGCTTTTAAGGGTTTAATTGGAAAATTCATTGAAATATATCAAGATGATGTTACTATTTTTCTAAGAATTGTATTGACATATAGGTCATCTTAGGTAAGTTTTTGAAAAATGTAGGGAGTTTGGCATTTCCTTAAATCCTGCTAAATCTATCTTTGGGGTAACTGGAGGGAAGTTACTTGGTCACATAATTTCAAAGGATGTGATCAAGATTGATCCTAAAAGGGTTGAGGCAATTCAAAATATTCCTTTGCCCCATGATCTAAAATCCCTCTAATCCTTCTTAGGAAAGATAAATTTCTTTATAGGATTTATTCTGAATTACGCAGAATTAGTAAATCCTATTCAAAGTCATTTGAAAAAAGACGCAAAATTTCTGTGGAAAGAAGACAGTAGAAAGGCTTTTCAAAAAATAAAGAATGTTATAGCCAAAGCCCCTGTTTTAATCAGTCTTGTTATTCCAAGGATTTCATGATTTTCTCTTTTGCTTCTGAGGATACCAATGTTGGTGTCTTACTTCAGAAAAATAAAGATGGGAAAGCACAACCTATTGCTTTAATGAGTAGAGTGCTCCAGAATTCTGAGTTCAATTACACTACCATGGAAAAGCAATCATATGCCTTAGTTAGATATCTTAAGAATTTCAGGACATGTATGGGATATTCCAAAGTCATAGCTTATGTCCCACATTCCATTTTCAAAGATATATTAACTCAAATTGATTGCTTAAGGACCCATGCTAGGTGGGTAATGAAAATTCAAGAATATGATTTGGAAATTAAACCCACCAAGTTGGTCAAGGGTCAAGGTTTAGTTGAGATGTTAACTGAAAATAACAAAAAATATCTTGGTTTGATTTGTCTTAACGATTCATCTTCACCTGCATTGCAAAGGTTAGGAGAGCATGAATGGTATAAGGATATTATATATTACCTATTGAATCTTACATGTCCTAACCATTTAGTTACTAATAAAAGAAGGGCTCATAGATTAAAGGCTTCTAAGTATTGTCTCATGAAGGATGGCCTTGGGTGGCGAAATCCAAAGGGAATTATACTTAGATGTGTTGATGAAATTGAGTCTAAAAAATTGATTTCCGAGTTTCACTCTAGATTTTGTGGAGGGAATTACGTTGCTAGAACTACCGCCCACAAAATCCTTAGAGTTGGATATTACTGGCCATCAAATTTTACTGATGTGCACAAATTTTTTAGAAGTTGCAAACCCTGTCAACTATTCACTGGGGAACAGAAGCTAGTGTCCCTACCCCTTCAATCTGTGGTTGTTAAGGCTCCTTTTCAGCATTGGGGTATGGATTTCATAGGGAAATTCCATGAAAATTATAGCAATGGCTACTCATGGATTTTGATCGCTATTGATAATTTTACAAAATGGGTAGAAGCCATTCTAGCTAAGAATGCCACTGAAAAGGTCATTATGGTTTTCATTGAAAATAATATCATTACTATATTTGGTGTCCCTACGAATATCACTACTGACAATGCTAAGGCTTTCAGTTCTATGGAAATTTCATCATTCTATTTTAAGTACGACATTGTGTTATCTCATTCATCTAACTTTTATTAATGGCATGGTTGAATCAAGTAATAAATATCTTATAACCATTGTCAAGAAAATAGTAGGAGATAACAAGCGATCTTGGGACAGTAAAATCAAGTATACTTTGTGGGCAGATAGGATAACAAAAAATAAAGCTATTGGTAAAAGTCCCTTTGAATTAATCTATGGCTTGGATGCAACTTTTCCAGTGCACCTTAAATTTCCACCTTACCAACTCCTTCAGCACTTTACTAATGATAAAATTGTTGTCCAAAATAGAATTGATCATCTTATAGATTTGTATGAAACTTGTAGGAAGGCTTTTGATAATATGTATAAGAATCAATCTAACATCAAGAAAATCTTTGACAAAAAAACTCGTCCTAGATCTTTGCAGGTTGGAGATATGGTCTTGTTGTGGGATCGGAAGAATGAGAAACCAAGAAAGAATAACAAATTTGACAGTTTGTAGCAGGAACCATACATCCTTCGAGGCATTGTTGGACCCAACATATTCCATTTGAGCACGTTAGAAGGTGAACCACTAGATTTACCCGTGAATGGCCAAATGCTCAAATTTTACTTCAAAGAGGACATCTGATGCCACTGGGCATCCTTTGTATTGTATTCCTAACCCTACACCCTTTCATTTCATCATTTCATTTTGTAGTTATGTCAGATTTATGTTTTTCATGTTACTAGACTAGTTAATAAATGAAGAGCTTATATCTTTCATGTGTACAATATTATATGATGATTTTTGGATGGACGCTACTTATGTTATCTTGTGTGTTGAATGGATGCAGCTTTTGGATTCTCACATTCCTTCGGTGCACAAATGTGTCCCCAAGTAAAGCCAAATGTTGACCATCACGTGTCAACAACCCATAGCAGTACACCCCCTTTTTCGCAAAAGGGATAATGCCTGATCAATGTGTCTGCATTGTCCAGCTATCATCATCAGCCTGATCATCATGTTATAATGTATACTCATTCTGCATGTATATGATGTAAATAATCTCAGCAGAATCGTGTCATGTATGTAACAACCTAGGTAAACATACCTTTCTAGTGACGATCTCCATTCTCGGAGGTTTTTTGTCTCACCGATCCATTCTTGGATGGTCGACAGAGTTTTCCCCTCCAGTGCTACCCCACAGCTGGAATGGATTTTATCGCTAGGATCTTAGGAGAGTACTAGTGTTTTAGATCGATTCCATGTAAAAGTGATTTGGAAATAATCTTAACTATTTGGTTAGGTTATTTTATTACAAATTGTTTGGTCTGTTGGATTATATTTGTGTCACAGAAATGGGTGGTCTGTGAAGGTCTATTACAAATGGGTTTTCCCCTTTATGATGTAAAAGATATGAGAATCATGATGTAAAGTGTCTTGAGGCTTGGAAAAATAATGTATCCCCTCATAGGTTAATTAATTAAATTTTCTAGCCAAAAAATTAATCAAAATCCTAAACTAGAAATTTAATTAATTCTAATTCCTAGTCAAATTTAAACTCTCCAAAGGCAAAATTCGGCGGTCCTAAAAAATTTAATTTTAAGAGGTCCCAGAACTAAGGTAAATTAATTATTTTGCTAAATTTTAAACCTTTGATCCCTGGGGACTAATTCAAAGTCAAATTTTTGGGGAAATGAACTCAAAAATTCTACTTTTTAGTTAATTAAAATACATTTAATTAAAAGATTCAAATTTCCCCAAATATTTAAATATTTCGACGGATGAGGTTAAAAGAAATTTTAATTATCATCAACAGTCAAGATTTCTTTGACGAAGATCACTCAAGCTAGTCGTTGGAGGATTTATCTTTAAATAGTAAGTCATTTGTCGGTTGATTTATCCGACCTTTGAGTCGTGTGCTCAGCAAGAAGCTATTGTGAAATGTTTTTATGGATAATAAATAAAGACTTTGGGGTTAAATTCTGCTAGTGTTACTCTTCATGGGAATACTATAATATGTGTTGTTTTCATGCATAATTTATTCTAAAGTCATTGATGATAGCTTCTGAGAAGTTATTTGAGTACAGGTATCTTTCTCAGTCACTAGGAGCTTGAGTAATAATTTAAATTTTGAATGTAATAGCATTTATCTCTATTTCTCTAAATTTTATTATTATTTTATCACTCTATTTTTTATGGATGGATTGATTTTTGCAGGGAAATCTTGACTTTAGATCATCAAGCATTAGGGGAAGTTTTCAGTTGGACCAGCCAACTCTCGATCCATATTTTCTGAAAAGCCCAACAAAATTAGCTTCGTGCTTATCACAAGATCTTATTTTATTTTTGGTGATACATGAAGGGTTTCAAATTAGCACCTCCTTAAAAAAAAAAAAAAAAAAAAAAAAAAAAAAAAAAAAAAAATTACTTTATGTGCAATATAATGATAGATCTTGATAGTTAAAGCTTTCAGCGTGTAATTATTGTAATTTAACTAGTTTTTTGGTTTCATCATTATGTATATCGTTTATGGGTGTTTTGTTTTTGTCATTTACAAGTACAGATCTGAAGGAGAATTCTTGTTTACAGCCAGATCTAGGCCCTGGAAGGTAAGATTTGGTCTCAATATCACTTTGCAGGGATTTTATTCAACTTTTTTGTAGTCCAAGGGTTTTATATTCTTAGATCTAGAAATTTTTATAAGGGTTTCAATGATCAATTTGAAGCAAAAGTATATTGGTTTTAAGGGTTTCTTGGGCTACCACATTTTTCCATCTGTTGCCTTGAATCTCCTCAAAAAAAAATCGTAGCTCCTCTTTGCTGTGTTTTTTCCATTTTGTTGTTGCATTTTGTTTTTTTCTCTAAAAAAAAAATGAAATTGTTTTTTTTTGTTGCCTGGAGTTTTTCCTTTGCTACAAATTTCGAATATTTTTTTATAAACCATGCTATCTATGCCATCTTTTTGCCTACAAAAAAAAGAGTCCCTTTACTCCTCTCTTCTCCTACCCGCGGCTCCCTCTTCCATTTCTCCTTGTACTACTTGCTTCCCCCATCCACAACCTCCTTCCCTCTCTCATCAAGACCGCAACTCCTCTTGTCCCTTTCCACTATTTCCTTCTCCTTCCTCAAACCTACAAAACCTGTGTCCAAAAATTCGTGTATCCCTTCAGCCTGCAGTCGCAACCCTCGCAGCTCTTCCTGTCGCTTCTCCTCCGTCCTTGCCCGAGTTCTTTGTGGCTCCCTCCTATGTATCTCCCTCTTGCTTCTCCTATTTCGCTGCCATTCCCTTGCTGATCGAACTCCATCTCGCTTGCGTACTGCCTTCTCTCCCTTGCTTGAGCTACTATTTTCCATCGTCGACATGCATACACATAAAAAACAAAACATTCAACTTTTCTTTTCTTTTTTTTGGTTTCATTCGTTTTTTTAGCCTCACTCTCATGTGTTAAAAACAATTATAAGTCCAAAATAATTAAATTAATTAAAATCAAGAAAGTTGGATTTAATCCTACCTTTCTAGATTGAGTTTGTTCCTCGTAATTAAGAGTCCGTTTAGGCCTAGTTGGTTGAGAGATTCTCTCCAACCAGTTAGGCTCCTAGATTAGTGTTTGGTTGAGATATTTTCTCATCCATAGTGTCCAAGATAGATGCACTACCTTGAGACAAATTCTCCTCATGTATTTATATGTATCATAAACATTATTTTAATCATGATAATATGAGGAATACATCAAGGCTGAGGCCTTTTCCGCCATGTTTTCTTCAATGTTTATGTCTCTGATATTTTTATATATGCTTATTTGATCTCCTTCATGTGGTATCAAAGCTCATGGTTGATCTAAAACGTTATCGATACATATCTGAGTTGACTTAGCCTTGGGAGAGTTTTTGGTAATCAAGGAAGGCCCCGAAGGAGCGACGGGCCCTTTAGGTAACATGGTGAATACCAGTTTGAAGGCTCTCTTTCCCATAGCATCAAATTGGCGGAGCTCTAACTATAATTTTTTATGTCAAGCTTTGTTAATTTCTTGGTTATGCTCATGTTCATCAAATTTTCCGTTTGGGTAGAGCCTTGGACTATGCAGAAAAGGTACAAGCTCCTAAATATGGCACGATCACGCAGAGAAGTATAGTGAATCTGTAAGCAAACACTAAAAAAATTAGACATTCAGTGGCCTCCCATGATATGGACCTGAACTTACAGATTTGAGATGAAAATTATTCCTATAATGCACTGTTACAATAGAGGTAATAGTGAAAAGATCCATGATTTCTTCAATGTCAGTTTGAGTGTGTACCTGCAGCAAGTGAGCTCAGCAAACAAATATGTTTTTGACGCAGGATCAATCGTTTGAAGGAATCTCAGCCGAAGCATAATGGATCTCGCCGTATTCATTAAATTATTATACGATCGAGATATTTTCTGTGTGGGGCATGTTACGGAGGAAGATCTGCAGCGTATTTTTGTTGCAGTGTAGGTTGTGATCCAATGCAAATAGCATCCAATTCAACGGGCAGATCTCAATTTGCAGATCTCTAAGTCTTCAATTTGGCTACCATCTCTGTTACAATCTCAGACTACTCATATGCATGCATGGATCTTCCCTCTTCAAAGATCTGATTTTGGTAAGCATTATAATCTTTACCAATATTAAGCCTTATTCAAATCAGCAGTCGATTCGTCTGGGTGGACGGGATTCAAGGAGTTGACTTCAATTTTAAAAATTGATTTAATATGATGAACTTATATTAACCTGAATTTTTGGAGTCTCACGAGCGATGTAGTTGAGAGGAACATAAAATTTGTGCTCGAAATGAATGCACTTCGCACTCAGCAAAACATTTGCAGAGAAATTGTCTAACGGGCACGCAATCTGCAAAATTCTTACTAACGTTGGCCCCCATATGGTCACCGTTATGATCTCACAATGTCGGATCTCCGTTGGAACCATACAAAAAAAAAAACCACATCATAAAGGCCATCGACAATTAGAGGATTGCCATTGCAGAAAACTTAAGGATCATCACGAACAAAATTCAGGCAATTTCCCATTGTGGACAATTTGCGTGGAGTGAATTCTAGCAAGAAATTGGAAGAATGAGTAACTAATTAGGATCTAGAGCTCGAAATTCAAATAAACCAGATGTTTCTATATTTTGATAAGCATTCACAACAATTGCAAATTTGATCGAATTTTTACTACTGAGTTTCAAGAAATGACAAGCCGTGGAGATTAGTCAGCATGGAATTCTGCAACACCTTCCTGAAGAAACCTGTGGAGATTAGCGAGCGTAGAGACCCTGCATCAACATTGCGCTCAAAGAAATAAGATGGGATAGAAAGTGACCCACCAGTGCTCTTCGGTGAGTGAACAATTTGATGCAGGACCATCTTTGAACCAACTTAGAGGAACCAGCATCATCTGCCTTGAATTTTGCCTGCACTATGCCCAAAAAAGTTTTCCAAGATATTTCATAATAATGGTGCATTATTTACAATTTTAATCAGAGTATGGTTCATGATTTCTAAGTTTGAACACAAAGTGATTTTTCCTCTTTTTTATAAAGTGATTTAAAAAGAAAAAAAAAATATAGCTATTAAATTTTTTAAACAAAAAAATGAATGGAGAGATAAGGTATTTGGAGTGAAAAGGGAATGCTTTTAAAAGAAAAAGGGATTGTTGTAATCCAAAGTAATTTTTAATTTGAGAGAGATTAAGTCAGTGAACATCCAGTTTTTTCAAGACAATGTGCCTTCAAGGAGTTCTCAAACTTTGTGCTTGAAAAGTTTCAACGAATATGTTGTAAAGATGAAAAGTTGATGTACTCAAATTCTTAATAAAGACATTTTTTTGTGGTGTTGAAGTGTCCTAGATCCACCTGAAATTGAATAAGGGGATCTTAGGAACACCTTGTGTAATGCATGATTCTTGATGTTACTTATGTTTTGTGTCTAGTTTTGACACTCTCTTTGTAATATGGAGTACATAACAAACGCATGCACATAATAAATTCTCTTCAATCTTATGTAATCAAGCAATCAAGAGGCTGCAACACATAATCAAGTTTTCAACATTAGCATTCAAAGACGATTCTACATCAACATCCAATCAAGTTAATGAAGCTTTCATCTACATCAACAACATCTGCATCAATTCAAAAGCAATTTTTTTGGAAAATGCACTTACACCAGTTTTTTTAAGAATAAGCTCAATACAAAACTGTAACTTGCAAATCATAATTTGTAAGTTAGCTTGTAATCAAAGTCAAATTGACTTAAATTGTAAGGGTACATTCTCGGTCGAAATCGACATCCAAATTGTGAATTTATAGGAGGTAAAGTGAGTCAATTATCCTCAATTGAGCCAATTAAGTGAGTCAATTATCCTCAATTGAGCCAATTAAGTGAGTCAATTCTCTTCAACTGAGTCAATATCATTTGAACTTTTCATTGTAAACATTGGGTGCATTTTCGATGGTATGTGACACCCTCATCCTAGTACAAAATTCAAGCAAGAGTGCATTCAATTGTTAACAGAAAATTCAAGCAAATGTCAAGTTGATTGAAGCATTCACAAAGTTCAAGTGAGCATGAAGTTGATTGAAGCATTCACAAAGTTCAAGCGAGCGTGTCAAAACTAATAATGGGTAAAAGAGGAAAATGTCTTCAAAGTGCATAACTGGAGATTAAAGAGTTGAAAGATCGCAATCATGAGTTACAAAACACGATTGAAATACTGGAATGGAAGTCGAAGCAAAGTCAAATCTTAATCAATCAAATGACCAGTACATTAGAAGTAGCGAAAGACTTTCAGATTGAGCTCGAAGAGAAATAAAAACTCATTCATGCACTCCAAATTAAGTTAAGTGAAAAACAAGATTTACTTGATGCACAATGTGTAGAGAATAAAAATGCAAGTTGTGACACAGAAGACCTCATCACAACAGCGAATGAAAGTTGTGATACAAGTGATCTTATTCAGCGTATTAATTAAGGTTGCAACACAAGTGATGTAATCAAAAAAGTTGATATAAGTTGTGACACAGATGAACTAATAAATCAAGTTGATATAGGTTGTGACACAAGTGATCTCAACCAACCAGTTACTTAATGATGCAACAAGTAGTACCAAATATCAAATTGATCAGTTTGATGCAACATGTCAAATCAATGAACTGTTAATGGTTGATGCCCATTGTGACGCAAAAGGTTTAATAAATCAATGACGGGATGTTAGCAACAGCAGCAAGTATGAAGAACAACAACAGGATAGTCTTTCCAAGAAAGTGATCAACCTTGGGAAGAAATCTCCTTCAATAAAGATTGAGATGGCCTAGGACACAACAAAGAAAACACTTTCTTTGTTCCAGATTTCTCAAAACCAATTCAGTTTGTAAGTGTTGGTTTTCTAAACAATAATCAAAATTTGGTTAAGTGTAATCATTGTAAGAGAAATGGCCATATGACGACTAAATGTTTTGACCTCCATCATTGTTACCATTGTGGCAAGAAAAATCATTCATTTGAAAGATGCTGCAAGTGAAATCAAGCACCCAGAGTGAAGATCAATTACGCATGGATTGGATTGATCCTTGGAAGTGGTCATCTACAGTCAAACAGTTGTCTATGTGTTACCAAAGGATTCAATCTCACATGAAGACAAATTCTATAGTAAAATGAAGATGGTGAAACTCTCCTACACCTAAAAGGGGGGAGTTCCAAAATCAAATGTTGATTGTCTCTCCTTTCCGCTGACAAAGGGTGTAAAATGATAATAATGGAATTGAAGGTTGTCATACTGGAATTTTCAACAACATCAACAAGCAGTAGTAAATAGTGTTCTACAGAATCAACTCAGCCAGTGGGTGATCATCATCAGTAGCCAATGGGCGTTCAATATCAAGTAGCCAGTGTACAATCATCATCTTCCTTAAAGTAGACATTGAGTAGTTTTCAGCGAACAACAGTGTGCAGTTTTGACATCTGCAAATTCCCCAGTGGGCATTCTCAATATTTTGTCAGTGGACAAAGAAAATCCTCTAGTGGGCATCCTCAACATTTTGTCAGTGGATAAAGGATGTTGATTGCAAGCAAAAGATAGATGGATCCTTTTGCAGCGTGACACGTGATGGGTTGACAAGAAAAATTCAGAGATGAATCAGACTTGCAGTTGATTCATGTTCTCTTCAGATTGAAGTTTTTTTTGGCATCCAGCTTTAGTGATTTTTCAGACAGCGTTTTTGAAGATCAATAGTTTCAGCATGAGAACTTGAAATATGGTTCCTGGTTCTTATTTTGGACTTATCATTGGGGGAGGGGGGGATGTTAGTCTCACTCTCATGTGTTAAAAACAATTATAAGTCTAAAATAATTAAATTAATTAAAAACAAGAAAGTTGGATTTAATCCTACCTTTCTAGATTGAGTTGGTTCCTCATAACTAGGAGTCAGTCTAGGCCTAATTGGTTGAGAGATTCTCTCCAACTAGTTAGGCTCATAGATTAGTGTTTGGTTGAGAGATTTCCTCAACCATACTGTCCAAGATAGATGCACCATCTTGAGACAAATTCTCCTCGTGTATTTATATGTATCATAAACATTATTTAAAAATGAGAAATTGAGAAATACATCAAGGCTAAGGCCTTTTCCACCATGTTTGCTTCAATTTTTATGTCTCTGATATTTTTATATATGCTTATTTGATCTCCTTCACATTTTATATTTTATGCATTAGGGTTACTTTGTTTGTTTTGATATTTCTTTTCTTTTTTGGCTTTTCATTTTTCTTTTTTTATTATTTTTTTTTGTTTTATGACTTTAATTTTGTTTATGTTTTAATTCTTCTTTTTTATTTTAATTCTGTTTCATAAACAAAACATTCAAAAACATTATAAAATACAAAAAAATTAAAAATTGTTTTGTGACTTTAGAATTGCTAAGGAATTAAATCAAAAGGGGAATTTGTGCCTTCACATTTTAAAAATTTTAAGTTTTATGTAGCCTATGGCCCACAATATTTTAAATTTAATTAAGTACTTTTGATTTTTTATTTGTTTGGTCACATTAAAAATTTATTTGCCACATTAAATTTGTTTCATAAGCTTAGCAAATAAAATTTACCTAAGAGATAATTAAAATTCTAATCTAAAGTTCCTTTGTCTCTTTTGTGCTAAGTGTAAAATTTTTAAATTTTGTGGTAGTAATTTCTCTATTGTCAAGTGTGTTTAATGTTTTAAAATCATATCTAAATATTGACTATATGAGAAAGATAAATTCTAGATCTGGGATCATTACCTCGTAGTTAAATTATTCATGATATTTAATTACTAGAATATATTGCATGTTAATGTTTTGGGCATTTACATTTAATCGTTCATGATCGTCACTTTCGCCACATTTATAAATTGATCTGGATAACTTGTTTTTGTTTACTCTATGTTTAATTAAATATAAAGGCACTAGTCTAAAATCATTTCTATCTTGCTGTGTCTTACTTGTCGTAATTTCTAGAACTATCCATCTCGATTAATCTGGACTTGTTTACATCCATCAAGTTATTCATCTTTAAGTCTCCTAGAGCTTGTGTTCCACAAGCTATCCTCGTTCAGTTCACCTTAGCGACTACCCCCCTTGACTTGTCTAGGAGAGAGTCTAAACGGAGTGAATAAGGATCAGAGTGACAGCGCTTACTCTGAGCGTTGTCGTGATGCCCAGACACTTTGTGCGACAATACATATCAAGTATGAAGGTAAAATGCTAACTCAAACAAGGTTGGAAATTTTTATATGATTGAGGTCATAATTAACAAGGGACCCTCCCTAGATCAGCGCCTAGCCTTGTCAAAGCTAGAGAATGTTTTTCCTAAGGAGTTATCAGAATTGCCCCCTGAGAGAGGTTGATTTCACAATCGAACTAAAACTTGTTGTGGATCCAATATTCAAGACACCCTACTAGATGATGACTCCAGAACTTTGTGAGTTACAGATGCAGTTAGAAGAGTTATCATATTTGGGACTTATTAGACCCAATATTTCACCTTGGGGTGCACTAATGACCTTGTTGAAGAAGAAAGATTGATCTTTGATATTATGCATAGATTACAAGAACATGAATCGAGCCACAGTAAAGAATAGGTACCCAATACCAATATTAAATAATCTCTTTGATCAAATGAAGTGAGCATTAGTTTTCTCGAAAATCAATCTACAATCTAAATACCACCCATTAAGTATTAAGGACAATGGCATCCCAAAAACTACCTTTCGAACTCGGTTTGGGCACTATGAGTACATAGTACTGGCATTTTCTCTTACCAATGCACCAACAGTTTTCATGAGCCTCATGATTGTCGTGTTCTGAAAGTCTCTGGACCACATTGTGCGAGTATTTCTGGAAGATATTCACATTTATTCAGAGAATAAAAGGGAGCATTAAGAGCACTTACGAGTTGTGTTGAAATGCTTAAGGGAAAATAATTTGTATGGAAAACTGTCAAAATGTTCTTTCATAAGGAAATTCATTACCTCAGACAAATCATTTTAGGAGAAGGAATTCCAGTTAACACAGAAAAGGTGAAAACCATAATGGATTGGTCGGTGTCGAAAAATTCTCATGAGGCGCATAGCTCCGTTGAGCTAATAGGTTATTATCAAAGATTCATGAAATGGTTTTCGAACGTTGTGAAACCCATCACCACATTATAGCACAAGGGGGGGTATGAATGGACAAACGAAAGTGCCACTACATTTATCAAACTGAAGATATCACTCACTATTACATCAATCTTTCGAGTGCCTGTCATGGAGAATGGCTTCACAATTTGCATGAATGCTTTGAAGCAAGGATTAGGAGTCTTGTTAATGCAAGAATGGGGAGTAATAGCTTCTGCATCTCAGAAGTTGGAGAAACATAACGATTTGTACACTACACATGACATAGAATTAGCAAAGGTGATGTTAAATTTGAAACTTCGGAGGCACTACCTTGTTGAGAGAAGCTTTGAGCTAGAAATTGATCATGAGAGCTTAAAGCATCTCTTCACTCAAAGAGCTTGAATTCTAGATAGAGGCAATGAGGGAATTCAGGAGTGAGTATGAATTTTGGACTCCGTACATCAAGGGAAAAGAAAATGTGGTAGCCCATGTGCTAAGGTTATATTAGTGCTCCAAAGTGGGAAGTGGATAGAACCAAATTTTGAGGGCTATGCCCTTGAACTAGAGGGACTATTGAGACCATCCTTGAGGAGTCACATAGAGGACTTTAATGTGTGCATCCTAGCTTGAAGAAGATGTATTAAGATATGAAGAAACTTTTGTTTTAGGCATGGATGAAGCGTGACATTGTCCAGTTTGTCACCAAGTGTCTTGAATCAACAAGTGAAGATTGACCATCACCACCCAATAGGACTCATACAACCACATAACATCCCTATGTCTAAATGGGAAATCATTTCTATGGATTTTGTTGTGGGTTTACCAATCACATGACAAAGACACCACACCATCTTGGTTGTAGTTGATATGTTGACCAAAAGTGCTCATTTCATCGTAGTGAGATATGTTTATGATGTCACCAATGTGTCACAATTGTTTATAAGTGAAGTTATCCAACTACATCAGTGACCCACAAATATCATTCTTGATAAGGACTCTAGATTTACATCAAGGTTTTCGATGAGTTTGAAGTCGACATTGAGGACTCCGCTAAACTTGAGCACCACATATCATCCGGAAATAGAGGTGTAAACTAAAAGAGTAAATCAAGTTATGTAAGATATGCTTAGAATGTATGTTATGTATGAATAACCATACTCAATGGGAGAAGTACCTAACATTGGTAGAGTTCACCTACCATAACAGTAACCATGGTTTGATTGGGATGCCTCTTTATAAAGCTCTATATGGGAGACCATGTAGGACACTGTTGTGTTGGGAAAGGTTGGAGGACAGAGTAAAAGTAAGGTCGGAATTTGTTTAAGAAATGTAGTAGTTAAAGTACATTTGACAAAGGTTAAAGGAAACATAAGATAGACAGAAGAATTATGTCGATGCACATAGGACCGATCAAAGTTATAAAGTGGGAGACCAAGATTTTATTTGTATACGACCCAACAAGAGCACCATTCGATTTGGCAAGGGACAAAGTTGTCACCTCAATTTATATGACATTTTAGGATCAAAGAGAAAATTGGAACAGTTGCATATCATCTTGTACTGCCACCTCACTTGCATAAAACTAATGATGTTTTTCATATATCTGTCCTACGACATTTTGTTCTTGATGAATCTCACAAAATCGATTGGAGGGAATTGCACATATCAGAGAGATGGGAACTGTTATGGTCAAACCATTATGCATATTGTACCATAGAGTTTGACAACTTGACGGTCACTTAGTGGACCAAATTAAGGTCCAATGAGACAGAGTTAACCTGGTTCTGTTACCTAGGAGGATGCAAAGACTATATGTCAAAACTACCCTACACTTTTCGACCATATGTGATGCCCATTTTAACTTAAATGGCTATTAGGTACAGTGAGACAAAGTTACCCTGGTTTGTTACCTAGGAAGATGCAAAGACTATATGTCAGAACTATTGTTCACTTTTTGACCGTACGTGATGCCCATCTTAACCTAAGCGGCTACTTATGCCAAGGCCCTATATGTATTTTCATGATTTTTTCATTTCAAATTTGACAAATGAACAAACTTGTATAAGACATTTAATGAATTATGTTTATCTTGATTAAAATATATGTTGTATTACTTATCTTATGTATGATTAACTTCCAGCATGTTGATGTTAATTGAGAAAATTTGGTACATGGATATCGAATCTAATAATAAGATTATTAGAATTACATGTCTATGAGAGAGAGAGAGAATTAACTTGCAAATTGGAATTAAAATTAGTGACTAGTAGATGTCAAAATATCAAGTGAGAAATTGTATGATATACATTGTTCTATTATATTTTGTACTTATTTGATATGCATTGTTATGACATGGGGTAAGGCACAAATTGCATGTAACATGATCGCATCACTGAATTATGTGATGACAAAAATCCAAACTAGTGTCGTAGTGTTGTCCATGATTAGGGTGTTGACCCTTGTTCTTTGAAGGTGAGTGGAGGCCTTTCCCACTATGTAAACTCCAAACTAGAATCGTGGGAGATCGGTGATGGACATGCTCCCCTAGACGTGTGATGATGATTCTCAATTCTTTGTTGGGGAAGCCAATATGATATAGTCTATGTTTCTGTCATATTGATTATATCAATGCTCAAACCGATATCGTTGATGGCATAGTATATTGCAACAGATGATGGATAGGATGGGAGTGAAAGTAGGTTAGGGAGTATAGGAGGTTATAGGTTAGCTATGTATCTAGGTGGGAAGTGATTTCCTTCAATGGTTTACTTAAATTTTGGTTACTACATCATCCTATATGTTTTGTTATGCCTTGTGGTCATACTACTTCCCAACTATTCGTATCCTCTTGACTCTAAACTTGAGATGAAATTTCTTTCAGGAGGGGTGTATGTAGTGCCCACTTCCTCATCTTATTATCTTTTATTAGATTATTCCTACCTTTCTAACAATTGACTTCTATGATTGATTCTTATAAGAATTATTAGTGTATATATAGAAGGTATGTGTATGTCAGTTACATACTCAGGGATCACACGAATACATTCGTATTTTATGATTAGTCTTAACCCTGATTAATAGTTAAGTTTTGATTAAGCTTTTAAGCTTGATTAGTGGTTAATTAAATGATTAATGCTTAATCAAGATTAATAAATAATTAATGATTTATAATTATTATGACTAACCTTTAATAAGGATTAATAATTAATTAATGATTTATAATTATTATGATTAAATTATGATTTACAATTATTATGACATTATTTTACCATTTATGATTATTATTTTATTATTTTTATGACCTTAACAAGAATTGATATCGTTTGAAATAATTTGGAGCTATGAGGATAGGTGGGAGTGGCTCAAGAGAATCAATAAAGGATGGAGGCATTAAAAAAGGGGAAGGCCATGGGGATTAGAGGGGGATTAACGAAGACGCATTAAAAAAGGGGAAGGCCATGGGGATTAGAGGGGGATTAACGAAGAATTTTTGGAGGGAATTTCTCTTTGGGCCTTGCGGAAACTTATAGGAGGCAGAGGAGTGGGTTTTGGTACTTGGGGGTCAAAGAGGTTTTGGATGTCATAGAGAGTGGTGGATTTTGGTGTTGGACACCGGAGGGTTGTTGGCACAGGGTCCCATACAAACTATGACTATGATTTGAACTTGGGCTTGAAGGGCTAGAGAATCTATGGAGATTCCCTAAGCTAGGAAATCAAATAGACTTTCCTAGTTGGCAGGGTGACACATTCAATCAGGGGGTCCTAGGAGTAACACCACAATCAAGCTGCCATAACTAGGCATTTTCTTTGTTATGGTTAAGGAAAGAAAAATTGCTCATGAATTACATATATTTGACATATGTTAAATTTGAAATATGTAGTTATATATATATATATATAGTAAAAGATTGTGGAAACTTGTTATTGTTTGAGACTCATGAAATGATGCTTTACAATGGAACAAGACCAAACCCCGTGTACTCAAGACACTCGACATAGAGAAGTAGAGGGATGATAACTAGTTGTAATGTCCTCGCTTGTGAGGAGGCTTGTTGGTGAATGAGAAACAAAGCACTCTAGCTAGAGGCATATTACAACAATATAGCATTCCTCCACAAACAAGCCTCCATAGCATTCTTCCACAAACAAGCCTCTCCATGATGAAGACGTACAATGCCATCCAAAGATTCTAAAATGACAAAGTAAAGTTTTTGAAACCATTTTGGAAACAAGCAACTCAACAATCTCACTTCTAGAGCTTCTACTCTATGCATAATGGAGACCATTAGGGATGTAATTTCATTGGCCTTTTTGTCTCTCAGATATGCAAACAAAGATATCAACTCAAAGCTAACGAACTTCGTCGTTTTGGTATAGTTAAAGATGCAAGGCACTATGAAATGGAAAACCCCAAGTTCAAACACTTCCTTAATGAAGTTCTTCAAATGATTAAAGGAAATCATTGCAAACATAATAGGGGTAATTAAGGAATAAAAATAGAAAAATATTGCATGCTTTCAATGCAAAATTTGTAGTCACTATATCCCAAAAGAACATGGCCCTACTCACTTCGAGTAGTGTAGGTCCATATCCCTTTGTGATTTTGCATTTAAATATTTAAACCCGAGAGAAACTCAACAAGACTCGAGCCTATACTATCCAAAGTCATTTCAAAGAGAAAATGGACTTTCTAGAAGGGACATCCAAGATGCAACTAGCTCCGCTAAAGGGACCCTACACTCCCCAACACTCGAGGACATAATATAAGAAAGCCTTAAGAGCACAAGTCAAACTCTCTAAAGAATACACAAAATAAGCTAGAGGTATCTCCTATGATCATGTAAATAAAGCTTCTCCCACTCTTTTAACACTAGATCGAAGCCGACTTCAATTTAATTTCATATAAATGTGTTTATAAATGACACTCTCACTAAATACTTCCACACTTCTAGAACACTAATACATGGGTGCCCTCTCCAACCCTTCCTCTTTCCTCTAAAGGTAAGTCAAAGGCAACCAACATTAAAAGGAAAATGACGAAAAAACCATCAAGATAATTCAAGTGACAGCAATGCCAAAATAACTCCTAACATTTGTAGGTGATGTATTGTTTTTACAAACAATAAAAAAATCTAGCAAATTTCTCAAAACCTACTCCAATTAGTTTCATGTGAATGCATTGATAAATGGCACTAACACTAAATACTTCCACCCTTCTAGAACACTAACACGTGTACCCTGTACGACCCCTCCTTTTTCTTTTAATGGCCCTCCTCTTTCTTCTAATGATAAAAAGTAAAAGGCAACAAACATGAAAAGTAAAATGATCAAAGAACCATCAAGATATTCAAGCGGCCAAAATAACACTCTTAACATTTGTAGGTGACCCATTGTTTAACGAGTTGACGGTAAGAAGTGGCAAATTTCTCAATCCGTTGGAATGGAAATGAACTTGACGGGTAGTCTATCATAACCAATGTGGTCGACCAGACCAAATCGATGATCCACAAAATTTTCGTGTAATACAACCCTTCAAGGGCACCGATGTCTAGCTTTTCTTTTGAAGTCAAAGTACAACAGCTGACACTAGATATTCAACGTAAGATCACTAACTAGACCCAGATATGGACATCAATGGCAAGCAAGCTAGTTATCGTCGAGAGCATTCTAAATGCAATCCCAGTCTACTTGTCACTAGATATATTTAGAAGTACATCTCAACAGAATTACACAAGATTATATTCAAAGCCCGTGGAATGTTAATCCGGAGGAAGGGAGCATTCCATGAGCCAGATGGAAGCATCTCTTTAAACCAAAAGAGAATGGTCGTTGGTGCATCCACCAACTTCACAAAAGCGCTATCCTAAGCTCATTTTAAAGGACGCCTTCTAGCAATAATTAGTACCCTATGCTCAATCAAAGGCACGTGGGAAGGCCTATCCCTGGAGCATGCTCTCACTCACAGGTCCCATGCTCTCTCATTCGTCCCATGTGCAGCACTGGCTCTCCCTCTTCAAGGCTTATGGGCTATGGCTCTCCCTCTACCAGGCTTCCACTTTCCAAGGGTAAAGTTCCGCTCCGTCCAGAGGGCACCTAGTTTACCCAAAAGCAAGCCACGAACCCGAGCAAAAGCCGAAAAAGAAAAACCACACAGAACACTTGACCCTTCTCTTAGCATTGAAGGCATGGCCCAATGAATATTTGATGGTACAGCTAGAAACACCCAGGTTGACACCATAGCCAAGGCAGCAATCGACTTAGGTACAGGTCATATAGAGATAGACACCTCCAATGGGGTGCATCTCACCAGCACCATCTCCCCTACAGGCACAGAGACAGCTTCTCTGTTGCTTGTAGGACCCATCTTGACTAGACTGGTTTTTAGCGTTGATCTCTGGTTCTGGCATTTATTCCGCAGGGAGCTCTGTTTCTAGCATTTATGAATTCACTGTTCATGTCACAGCATGTTTTTATGCTATATGTTATTTTTAGGAAGCTCTGTTTTCCGCAGGAAACTTTAATATATGCAGTTTTTAGATTTGTCCCTAGCTCTATTTTTTGACAGATTATTTAGACTTGTGCCTAGCTCTGTTTTTTTGACAAATTGTTTACAGTTATTTCAGACTTTACCTCAGCTCTGTTGTTGGCTGCTAGACTTCCTATACTCGGGCTATCAAGCCTTCAAAATTGTACTCTTTTTATCCAATATTAAAACGAGAAGATTTTTTCCCAACTTAATATATATATATATATATAATAATCAAATAAATAATGGCCCTGGAGTATGCTCTGAAACTGCTGCTTGCTCATTTTGTTGGACGTAAGGAAGGAAACGAGTTTAATGGCCCAAGACTGTGAGGCATCTTGCAGGAGTGAAAGCCGACCCCCTTATGGATCACCAGCAGGTAATTCCAGGTGGCATGGTTTTCCTTGAATAAAAGTATGAGTAGGTCTGCGTTCACAGACAACAGAGTGATAGCTGTCCCATTTTTGGTTTGACAACTGAGTTATGATAGGTTTTCCCACTATAAAAAAGTCAAATAATTAAAATAATTAAATTTATCACTGCAATAATGGATCGAGTATGCCTATCTAGTGTTTGTACCATACCTAGCGACGGGATGCTATACTATGAAAGGCACTCCAAATTTAAAAGATGTTTAAGAGAAATATGTGATCATTTGAACTCACATAACAATTTAAGAGCAGTCTAGATCTTACAAAAACATATGAAAAGTAGCGAAGCATTGCGCCAGTCAAATTCTGAGTCCTTTTTATCTCTGCAATGTTTCTACTCTGATTCAACTCGGAACAAAAGACAAGTGATCGGGGAAAAACAATATATTCAGAATCACCTATATAAATAATAATTTCAATTGAAATAAAAGAAACACCAAAACAATAATTAAATAAATACACAAAACAAACAAAAGATTAAACCAAACAAAAAAAAACACTCCTTTGAAACATGCACATGAACTTCTGCAGCAACCTACTCTACCATTACAATAGCACAAGAAAAACTCCAAAAGGCATATAAGCGTTAAATGACTTTGATCCCTTTCGCATAACATCTTGCTTTAAAATAGCTTTGGTTTTCATTACAGCCCTGCCTCTACCAAGGTCAACGAGCTAACTTAGTAAAAATGTGCATTGGCACGATAGAATTGAAATATTCTGCACTCTATGGGCACACACCTTTAGCAACATTGATCACCTTCTCAAATTTTAGATCAGTGAAATTCTACCAAAATCAAAACTCTGCTGAACAGAACTCGAAAATGAAAAATTAGAATAACTCATAAACATGACATTTTTCACTGAAGCACAAAACGAAGACGTGATATCAAATGATGTGCCCAAGTATTAAAACAAGGTATGCTTACAATGTCAAAATTACATGTTTATAATCATCCCGTAAGGGGACTGGAACTGGTCTATGCAAAAATCCCTCAAACTGGGCTGAATATAATGCCAACTTAAAGTAGACCAAGAAAATATACTAGATTACAATCCTTGTCCAGCCCAAGCAGACAGATTCAACCTCTTGCATTTTGTGAAGATCCTCTACATCAATTGCAATCAATAAAGTGTGATTGTGGGGTACTTCATAGATCATAATATGACAAACAACTTGACAAAAAGAAGCCTGATTCCAAAAGGCATTCCAGGTCTTCTGTGAAGAGTGAATACCAAAGGATTTTGGCTATATACAGAGCCTATTAACATCTAAAGATTCAATGGCAGGTGTTGGTTACATAATGCAAGAAACCAAGATCTCTATTATAAAATGATAGGAGATGAGCTTCGAGCAGAAAGGTATGTGTTCCATATGCACAAGACTAAAAACACTGTGCTGAGCAAGCATATTAATGGAATACAATTAGCACCTTTGGACATCTTGCTTTGAAGCTGAAAAGGCTGAATGAAGATACCCAATGCCTTCCTTAAACTGCTAAAACCTTTGCTGGAGTCTTTAGAACAGAGATCGGAAACATTCTGTGCGACATTTCTTGACTCCTCTACATGATCAGATCTTACATACTTTTCTCTAAACTTCCCTCTCAGATTCAAGCCAGTCAAAATCACATTGAAGCCTGTGAACTTACCTAACCCTTGGGTCTCTGCCACACCATTATGATTAGAACTGATAGCTCCCAATTGTCTGGAACCAAAACTAGATGCACCCTCTGAGACCAAGGCCTTCTTAGAAGCCAGAACAGTGGGAGATTCCATTCCTAAAGCAGAAGATTTCACACTGACCGAGTCAATTTCTTGAGAACTTGTAGTATGCGATACAGTTGTCTCTATTTGAATTTCTGTGGATGAAGACTGACTACAAGCTGATGACATCACCGATTCTGTTCTCTCAATAAGAACAGATTTATCTGCTGATTCTTTGCTGTTAACAGACATGTCACTTTTCTCTGAAGCCGCCTCAACAGGAAAGAAACTAGAGGGTAAAAATTGGGTCGGTTCCAAATTAAAGTCATGACCATTCGCTACTATTTCAGAACTCTCAACAGAATCGTGGATTGTATCAGAATCTGCATCATCTGCAATATATTGAAATTCAATTACAGGAGCTCCTCCATTATCTGGAAAAAATTACAAAAAGAATGAACTATCCATTTCTATATTTCTGCACAATCTTCTTTCTATTTGAAATAGGCCCAAGATACAATGGTGCTGCTAGAACAGAACGAAACAATCTACGAGTATAACATTCATAAAAACTCAGTAGAAAGCATACCTTCTACACTACAACAGCTTATTTGACTTGGGAAAGATGCCAGTGGAGAGTCCTCGGACTGTGTGATAACCTGTCAACAAGGTATTGTTCAAATCAACCAGTCACACAAAACCAAAGCACAACAATCATACAGACAAATGTCTTGAAAATTGAAATGACAGTCCTTCCGGGTTTTTTTCCATTTGTATTTTATAATGCACAGGAAAACTATGATGCCAAAAACATAGGAAAAAAAAATCATAGTGTACATCCCAAAATAGAATAGTAGGGAATTATATGCATTCCCAAAGGAAATCAGCATTCGATCGCCTATTCTAACCACAGTAAGACAACTTGCAGGGGGTCTATATCATGCAGGACGTGGTCAATATTTGGGAACCAGATACACTAGTGAGGTCTCATAATAATCTGCAACACACAACTATTTGTTCAAAATTGACACGAATTAGTACCACTATGCAAATTTTAAGGATCTTTCTCACCTCAGACTCATCGCTATCATCACTGTTACAGTCAGAAGAGGCTGACCGGCCATTTACAGTGAGCGGATTCTCTTTTCTTCCATTTGCAGATTCTTCAGATTTGTATATCTGCAGGCGAAGTCTTCTCATAGCAGTGCCTTGACTAGGCAATGGCTGTTGATTGCTATGCGACAACTGAGATCGAGAGCGAAATTGGATTTGAACACCATTGTCTGGCATGCTAGTAAGCAACCCTGCCACACAAGGTTCGTCGTTCTTTTCTTCCTCGATAATGGGTAGCAATGGATAAAGATCTTCACAGTCAATGCTGTTTAGCATCGATGCAAGGTCAATATTATCCTGATCGGAAACGGATCCAAAATCAAAATCTCTTTCAAATGCTTCTGGTTCCATGACAGAGAAATTCACTTGCGTCCCAAGCGAATAGTCCGAATACGGATTATTAAAAATAAGTGGGAACTCATAATCATATGGTGAATAGAATGGATCATTTTGCAATTGTTGGTTCCTCCGCTGAGAATCATCCTGGACAGCAATTTTATAAGAAAAACATGATAAATATAAGATAATCCCAATAATTTGATGCGACTAAAATAGATTAAAGCAAGCTTTTAAAACTAATAATTAAGGGAGGACCTCGTAGCAGCCTTTACACTGATTATCCCTATAAAAGGGATCATACTCTACCTACATTTTCTTTGGTAGAGGTATCACGGTGTGATACTGAATTGCAATTTGGATTGGATATGTCCTCGGGACACTCCATTGGTCCATCAATACAATTGTCTTCGATCTTATTGTCTAAAATCTCTGATGATGTTTCTGACCGTGAACTTGCCGGAGCATCATCTTCCGGCTTTCCCGGTGAGGCATCTTCTGACTGACCTTCAATGTCACCATCTGAGCCATCAGTAGGAGAAGAGGTTTTGTTTATGATGGGAAAAGGTTCCTGAAATGTCTCTTGATCATTTGAACCTTGTCTGGGCTTTCTGAATACCCGAGATAACACATAAAGATCCTGCACAAGTAGATTAGATTACTACTACTAGCAGCTTATAAACCTTCAGGAGATAGAATTCAAGGATCTTGCTTACAATAAAAATATGAACTAAAAGAAGTTTATCCACAACCTCAAGCTTTCTGAAATGTTTTACATGAAGAATCAAAGCTAGCAAACTTGCAATTTGACAGGCAACCTCCATCTCAAAGACTATATCATACAAACAGCTAATGGTTGTCCATCAGATGTAAGAACATGTCGCGAGCATCCCATATTAATGGAATGAATCGCAGATATACATGATTGTATAAAACTTTAAAAGGTATATTGATTAATTTGTAAGTGGTGAGAAACAACAGTGCACGACTCATTTATACATATATTATTAGCAATGACTCTTCCTAAAGAGCCAGTCAATTATAAATCTATGTTAATTATGTATAATTACCTCTATTTAACCTAGACTAATATGGGGCACATTACAAGTTATCCCCTCCTGAAATGCTTTGCCCTCGAAGCGTTGGTAAAGATAAGTGACTTCATCTGAATTCTTCATTTGATAAGGTATTCATTGACATCTCTTAATCAAAGGACAAAGGGCTTTGGTTAGAGTTTTAAAATACCCCTTTTGGTTCTAATACTGTTCTTCCTTCTTCAAACTCTATCTATATATAAGTTATTGGACCTCAAATTTTCTTCAAGCAGAAAACATGAAAGACATCATGCAGCTTCCCCTTGTTTGGACTATGTTAAATTTCGCAAATAGGGCCAAACATCACTTTGAACAGCTCTTATGAGGCAGCTGATATTTTTCATGGATTCCTCTTTCCGAGAAGTGTAGGATTGATCTAAAAATCATCCCATTCTGACATGTACAAATGAAGTTATGAATTTATTTTGGTTATGGACAAATTGTCAAGGTCGGCCAGCCATCAAATTAGCCTCCTCCAGCCTTGAACGTTGCATATAAATACAAGGTGCCTCCTCCTCATTTTGGCATCACAATCATTCATCTTTCTCTCTCTCATCTTGATTGGGTACAGATTTCTGGGCTTTTCTCTCTCCACATGTGCAAAGAAAGGTCTGATTTTCTCGCTGCTGTATTGACCAGATTTGACCAAAATTTCAGGATACCGAAATTTCAAAAGGCTGACTTTGACCAGCGTTGACTTCAGTTTTGTGAGGGAGACTTCTGTTTGGGCAACCACAGTTTTGGGCACAAAAACCGAGGCCATTTGACCCCTGCGTTGACCGGTATTGACTGCCCTAGTTCTGGTTGCCGTGTTGACTTTTGTTGACCAGGTTTGACTAGTTAATTTCAGAATGTTTTGGGCTGCATTATCTTGCTGTTGGAAGTCGAGTTGACCAAGGTTGAACGAGCTGTTTTGGAGGTCAATATCTGTTTCTGTTTCTGCTGTTTTGACTGATCAGATTGGGCAAGTGAATATTGTAAATTGTATTCTCTCTCTGCTTAACTTTTGAAGAATTATAACAAGAATTGATCAAGGGTTTCACCACATTGGGGTTTGTCCCTGGCTGGTGCCATATCTTGTGTCTTCTTGTGTTGTCTTGTCTTCTGTTGTTGTTGTTTATGTTCTATCTGCATTTTACTATCATGATGATGTGATTGCTGAACTGGATATTGATATTGGACTAACAAAGAAATTGAAGTAAAATTTCTCTAAGCATAGAACATACCATTGTTATCCTAAACTTAACACGGAATCAGAGCTAAGGTGAAGACAAAGCCCAAGCAAGAGTGAGAAGAGCAATCACCAAGAGGAGTGATCACTGATCAAAGACAAGATTCAATGGCTTCCACATCCTACTTCAAGTCTGATGATAAGCTTCATGATAAGTCTAATTATCATGCATGGAAGATGTCTCTTGATTTGACATTAGAAAAGCAAGATGTGATGGATTATGGGCAGGGAAAGATTTTAGAACCTCCTTCTAATGCACCAGCTGCTGCTAAGACCAAGTACAAGAAGGGTGAAGTCAAAGTCAAGAAGATCATCAGAGATTCCATTCATAAGCATTTAGTTGCTTACATTTCCGATTTGAACACTTCAAAGGAGATATATGCCAAGTTGGTTGGCATGTTCAAATCTAACAATGCAAATCAAATTCTGTTCAAATTTAGCAATGCAAATCAAATTTTTTTCCTCAAGAACAAGCTGAATAAATAAAGGAAGAAATGAAGATATTCAATCCTACTTCATGAGGATTAATGAGATAAAAAATGATCTTTTTTCTAATGGAGAAGCTATCCCTGATAGGGAGCTTACCCTCATTGCCCTTGGAGGACTCCCTCGTGAATGGCATGTGTTCAACACTAATATTCTTAATAACGACAGGATTTCAAGTTTTGAAGAATTTCTTACTAGATTCTCTCAATAATAAACAAAGATGATGGAACTAGATATGCCTTCAATTAGGAATGATCCTATTGCATTCTCTGCTCATGCTAAAAAGAAAAACAATGCAGGTTCAAAGAAGCAATGTCAAGGAAGGTCGGATTTCAAAAATGGAAGGAAGGGAACATGCTTCATTTGCAACAAGTTTGGTCACTATAACGTCCCAAATTCCAATAGAAGGGATACACCTCATGATGATGACAACCACAACAACAGTTTCAGGGGCAAAAACAATCAAAGGAATCGCAGATTCAACGACCAATGAAAAAGGAATGCTCCCACTTCTCATCAAGGAAATGGTCACCCTCCCAAGAGATCAAGAAACACCAGGTATGATGAATCTAATGTTGTTGATAACAAGCAAAAAGAATTCTATCTTATATCTGCCCTTTCTACTGCATCTCCTCCGGACACTTTGGGAATTGGTTGATCGATAGTGGTGCCTCAAGGCATTTCACCGAGTATAAGGAAGCTCTTCCAAATCTTATTGAAAGGGATACAAATTTAGAAATTATCCTTAGAGACAATGCCACCTATCCCGTGAAGGGAGTTGGGAATGTTACTCTTCAATTGAATCAGGGTAACACCCTTCATCTACAAGAAGTACTATATGTACTCGATCTAAAGAAGAACCTGGTATCTATCTCGGTGATAGAAAACAAAGGATTCAAGGTGGCATTCATCGATGGAAAGGTACGTGTGTGGAATAAAAATTTCAGAGATGCATTTACACTTGGCTTCAGGGTTGATAGCCTATATCAAGTTGGAGGAAGCCCATTGGAAGCTATGTCTTGTGACACATCACTTCAATTTGAATTATGGCACCAGAGGTTTGCTCATCTAGTTTATAAGGCTCTACCTAATGCAAGGAAGATGGTGACATATACACCCGCATTTAAAGTAGAACATGAAGGTGTTTGTCAAGGGTGTGTCGAAGGAAAGCATACAACGTGACCATTCCCCTCAAATGATAGCAAGACTATTGACATATTGCAATTGATTATGATGCAGGAGCATCGAGCACCCTTAATCAAAATTTAAATTCAAAGCTATGAAAGGGGAAACGTGGACAATCATTGTAAATCGGGGCAAATGTTTAAACAAAGCTAAATTGATGGAATTAATAAGTCTTTGGAAGGTTTGATTAAATGTAATTATCTGCCATCCATGCGAGTAGAGAGATTTAGGGGTTTGATTGAACGATTGTGGGAGAAACTCATGGATCTTAAACAATTCCTCCCTTTGTAATTTCCTATATAAGAGAGTCTGTGTTGTGTGAAAGGGAGATACAGAGTACGCAATGTAGCCACAGGACAATTTCTGATTTGGGCCATGAGGCCTTAGTCTGTAATCAAGTTCTGTATATAATTGAAATATGCATGCTATCTGGATTTTGTGTGTCTGTGTATGGTTTGCATATATATTCTTTATTGTAAATTAATATATTGCGTGTGCGAGTGTAAAAGATGAAGTTCCTATGAACTTCGCCTTAAACAAGTATGGCAAAGGTAAATTTGTATTGTAATGCGAATTCCACCGATAAGCGAACAAGAGATTCATTGGATTTGAGAATAGATCAACGGAGGAGAGTTTCAATCGCAACTGGAGTCGATTGAACAGCACAGCAGAAACCGTCGAATCGGCCAGATCAACAGATAACATCGACAGAAGAGGAATGGTGGAGATTAAAACCACGTGTTAGCAGAAGGATGGAGTGGTCTTGAAAAGACAGCAAGCCGTATCTCGCGCACCCTAAAAGTTGTAATCGGTATTTCTAAATTTTACGCAATTAACCTTAGCGGGCAACACGTAGCACAAGAAAACCACTTTACCACTTTTTCCGCGCGCTCTCGACCTAATATCGGTCGTGCAAGATTTCACGCGAGAATGTGCGATAGTCGTTAGATCAAGCGGGGTCACATTGACGGTGGAGATTGTCCAAGCTAGTTGGCAAGCGAACGACGCAATAACCATCCGATGGAAGAAGATCCACGCTGATCGCACGGGAACTTGCAAGAACGTTACCTCGGCTAGCGAACCCAATAAAATCATTAAAAAGAGTTTAAACTTCAAGATGATAGGACCGTTTATTCGATAACGACCCAATGATAATTGCATCACAACATGTGTATAGGTTAACATTTCTAGCAGATGCGAAATGATCATAAAGGAGATTATATTTATTTGGGTTCCAGTCATAAACGTCAAAGAAATCATGTTCATTCCGGCTGTGATAAATAAATTAATAAAATGTTGTGGGCCCATAACCCACAGGTCCGCGTATTGATTTCAGGATGCAGTTTTGTTGCATCAGATTCATTCTTATCTATTTGGTGCAATGCCCGTGAACTCATTGGGAGGATACTTATATTATGCAACCTTTATAGATTATTTCTCTCGCAAGACTTAGATATATTTCTTGAAGAAGAAAGACGAAGTATTCTCCTGGTTCCGTTCTTTCAAACTCTTGGTGGAAAACCAAACAAGGAAGAAGATCAAGATATTGAGGACCGATAATGGAACCGAGTATGAGTCAAATGAATTCAACACTTGTGGTGAAGGGCTGGATAGCCTATGATTATTAGACGGATCTTCTGGTTCAGATTTGCATGATAACAACACCCTGTTCTTGATTTTGTATTTTTTCTTACTAATCCAAATGCATACAATTTTTGTGTTTCCAACATTTGAAATGTTGTTATATTTCTCTATTATTTTTTCAGTCTGTAGATTTTCCATTTTCCCTTACCCAGTAAATGTCATTCATTCTCCAATGGAAAAACAAGTTTCGGTGATATGCAAAGGTAACAATAAAAATCCAACTCTTGAGCATCATAAATTAAATAAACAAGAGAAATATTGCCTTTGACAAGTTGCTGTGCAAGAGATGTTTTCCGACTAAAAGGAACATGAGCAACCCTTTTAATTTTAAATGATAGTCTATTTTTTGAAGGATCATACATAATAGTGGCAACCGAAAAAAAAAAGGAAATGACTCATATAATAAATACCTGCAAATTAGTTCCTCCTTTGCATTGCGTTCCCTCCAGGCGATATTCATGCATCAGCCAATCTGTTCGTTCTCCATTCGGAGCACGGCCTTTGTAGAAGACTAAAGTCTTCTTAGTACCAATTTTATAATTATTAGAGCGAGAGCTCACTTTACGATCTTTTCCAGTAGCTTTCCAGTAACCTGCTTCAGTTGCCCTATTTGAACGTGAGCCGTTGGGATATTTACGATCACGAGGACAGAAGAAATACCACTCTAAATCTCTACTTGGCAAGATTGACTTCTCTGAAAGGATGAAATAGTGAAGTTAGCCAGAAATAAATCCGAATTTGGACATATAGAACATTGCAAAGCCTATATAATGCAAGTATGAATAAATTTTAATTACAATGTAGAACAAACAATTAAAACAATAGCAATAGTCCGACCAACTGGTATAATTCATTTTAATCCCATAAACAACCTTGTAAGTGATGGATTGCCACAAGTGATTAAAGTAGGAAAAAAAATTGGAAACAGCACTAGAAATGAGAAGATATATAACTGTTTGACACTACCATTTATGGGAATCCAACTCAAAAAGAGATCTAATGGAAACCCCGACAACTGGAAAAGTGACAACACTGATGTGTGCACAAAATTAGACCATAGTTATTCTTTTACATTACCAGTTGTCAGAATATACAAAACATACACCATCAACACGGCAAAAATAGTCCTAACTCTAAAGAGTGCAATGCATGTAATACTGACATTCAGTCCCTACTGGATGGAATAGGCTTCACCGACACAACTTCTTTTATAGAATTCTAAACTCTTTAGCTCACCAAGAAAATTGTTAGCCAGATTCTAAATTGATGTGAGACCTTAAAGTTTAAACAAATCAATATACAATTCCTAAAAACCTGTTATTTTAAATATTTAGCTAAATTAAGCAATGTTGCATTGCAATCCCGCAGTTATGGAAGAAGACTTTAGGACTCCCCGCAGTTATGTAAGAAGACTTTAAAACACACGAAACTGCAACAACTCCAAAGCTGCAAACAGCCCAGTGCCCACAACCCATAGGTTGCATTATAGTTGGTGAACACAAGAAATATAACAAAGATTTTTGCCCGATGAAGGCGAACAATTAGAAGCAAACAAATAGCATTTGACCTTCCAGATTCTTAACCTACTGATATTATAGTTCAACGGAAGAACCATTCTACAGACAAAAGTAAGGATGGTGTGCGCTTGGGAGGAACTAGTGGCTGCGACTGTTGCAATACAAACCATGTAATAAAATATTGTTTACAAAATTCATAGTGTAGCATTCTGAGTATGTGCAGTGTGTTATTCGATATCTGTTTCATTATCGCTATAATAATACAAACATTGTACTGAAGTATTGTTTATAAAGACTCCTAGTATAGCATTTTGAGTATACACGCTACACTGTTGCTCAATTGTTGCACGTGTCTGATTCTAATTCGATAGACTTGAACCAGAACACTTTTACTCATTAAGAATTGCAGTTATATTATCGAATGCCTTGTGAAACCTTTTAAAGCCATAACCTAAAAGCACTTGTAACATTACAAACCCGAGTCCACTTCATAGTCAAGTGTGCAAAGCTATGCATGTCACTTGTGATAATCTTGCACATACTACTTCGCTTCTTTGTACATTCAAAATATGGCTTGTATTAATCTTGCACATACTACTTAGCTTCTTCGTACATTCAAAATATGTATCCATTGTACATTTAATTATACAGCCATACACTAAGAGAGTGTACAGGCTGCACAGTAAACACTTGTCTCTTGTCACTGTGTAATCTTGCCTTCTTGCTTCCCTGTTCATTGGTCTCAACTTTTGAGCACTAATATAAAAGCTCCCATCCAAATTTAATTGATAATAAAATCTTTGATTCCCAAGAGCAAGCCTGGTGCCTCTATAACCTCATAGACAATATGTTTGGCTCGCCGCTCTTCTTACCTTCTTCCGCCTCTGGTTCATATCACTTAGAGGTCCACTGGAGGTCGAGAGAATATAGAGGAAGGTGCAGAGACTACTTTTTTACTTTTGAGAATGCTGCATATTACTTCAGATAACAACTCAGTGCATTAGAAGTCAAGGTGGTGTCATCATTCAAACGAAAAGGGATGCCATGAAAGTCCCAGTCTACAAAAGCTAAATAGTGCATACAGGCCTCAGCCCCTACAAGGAGGGACTCAACCTGAAGACAGAAAACATGTATTCTGAAAGTACAACCAATTCTTGCTTAAAGCACCACAAATCCCTGAGAGCTAGGGATGAGAAACCTCATTGAATATAACTCTACAAAGATGTTTCCACAGAAAGCCCAACCAAACAGTTGTATGCCTACGCAATTTGCAGGTATCCCTGACCATCCAAGTGTCCCGCAGGAAGGGTCCCTTCCGTGCGAAAACACCACAAAAAGGGAACAAAATTCACCTTGAAACCATACCCAAAAAAACTAACATTTCCAAAACACATGTTGAATAGTCTAGTCCTCGCCACACAATACACATGTTGAATTTACAATGCCTAACTTTGTTCAACCTAATTTTGAACACGAATTCTGGATGAAACAATAGCCACCGCAAAATTTATGTTCAAAAGAAGTATGAACCTTCCAAATACATGGACAATTCCTCATCTATCACTCCACCAAATCACCAAGCCTCCAATTTTTTTTATTTAAAATGGGTATTGAGATCAAAGGATTGCCTAACTAGCTCATTAAGACCATATCATAAATATAAACAGGGTTACCACTTCACCATCTCCAATCCCTCCAAATAGGGCCTACCCATGCATTTGCCTTTTATATAAACAACTAATAAAACAAAAACCCTGTAATATAGCATCATCAACACCAAAAGGCTTTGTGTAAGGGTCCTCCACATGTGCCGCTGCTATGAATATGGATTCCACAAGTCCTTCCAATTCTAACAAATCCCTCCAAATAGGAACTTCTCCATGCATTTGCATTTTATATAAACAACTCATAAAACAAAAACCCTCTGAAACAGCATCATCAACATCAAAAGGCTTTGTGTAAGGGTCCTCCACATGTGCCACTGCTATGTATGTGGATTCCAAAAGTCCTTCCAATTCTAACATAAGAATTTTTTGGTAGCCAACCTTCTAATTCTGACCCCTACACACAAGAACGTCTATATTCCATATCCTAGGCTTCCTAGCATCCCTCAATCCCTCAATCCACCAAGAGAAAAATCTAGACTCTAAAATGCGACCCACAACCTTTTGAAAGATCAAGAACTAGGATCACAAGTGATTTTTAATGTTCGTACTCGATCTTATTATTTTACATTATTTTATTAGTTTACTTAGCGAATGATTGGCTTTTGTACTTGATAATACGATATTGAGATATGCATATACTAGCTGCACACTCACATCTCGCTTTTGAATACGCCAGTATTTTAAAACTTAATATATTAAAAGTATGATTAATGGTTAAGTTTGATTAATTATCAAGCTTATGGTTAATTTTAAGCTGATTAAAAACTAGTTATAATTAGTAATTAATTAATCTTAAAACCTGAATTATAATTAATTATTATATTTTAAACCTAATTCATTTAATAACTAAATTAATAGGATTTTTCAGGACTAGCATTTGAAGGATAATATTATTTTACTGAATTGTAATATGTTATTGAATTAATAAGAGTCATTGGAAAACAAAGGGCAAAGGCGTAAGTGGAGTGATAAGGAGGGGTGTGGCTCGAAGAGGGTATCAGAAGCGGAAGTCAAGACAATGAATTCGAAAGAATGGGGAAGGCATTCATGACATTGATGACGGGTGGTTGGGATGGATGAGGGAATTAGGAATAAGGGGAGAGGAGGAGAATTGTCACGCCCCCAAGCCTACAGTAGTCTTTCAACCGTGCCGGCGAGGTGCAGCACCACCGAACACTTTCTTTTTAACAATACTCGTGCACATGGACTACACCTATCCACTTACTCCTACTTAGTTTGTGATTCTCAACCAAGTATAATTAGTTATCCTTTATACCAATGAACACCCATACTTTATTCATTATCAATAGCAATTATAAACGACAACACAATTGCACAGTATAAAGGGGAGGGGCAACTCCCTGAACAATGAGTCCGCCCAACAATATATTAAGAATATCAGTTTACAATACACAAGTATGCCTTGGCAAGACCAAGTCCCATACTTAGCCAATTTTACAATCAATACAATCTTCGTGCACCCTTGCACAATTGGTGGGCGCTCACCCGAGCCACCAAGACACCCTCGCCAAGTCTTGGCACGAACGACACCTCCGCACGACCACCCCGGGCACACCTTGCCTAACGTCTTCACCCTTCACCAAGTGCGTTTTCACCAAGTGCGATTTACCAAGGAGAGCGCATGAGCTATGCGCCTTAGCTCTCCTCAAAACTACACACAAGACACTCTTTTCCTTAGAGCGAAGTGCGTATGATCGAATGAGTTGAGTGATTGAAGTTTGAACGCTCCAAACGCAAACATATATATGCTCCATGGCATGTGGGTGGGCTGCCCATCCGACCGCACACACAACACCATACACACACCCTTTGAACGCCATCATATGTCGGCCTCACCGCCATCGCATGTCGGCCTCACCGCCATCGCATAACACCCCATCGTGGGTATAAACCAACGCTCCACACTTTGCTCGTTTGCCATCGCAGTGTTCGTCGCATCGCATAACCGGTCGCTCGTCATGTCGTTCCGTCGTGCACGACCGCCCGTTGCACCTCCAACATGCGCCCGTGTGTGCGCGCCCGCTCGCCCGGCGCCCAACCACGTCGCACATCTCCGAAGGCCTTACATCCTCCTCCACCTGAAATCGTGTCGTCCTCGACAACATACCATTTTGTCTATCCAACAAGATCACCAATATCCATGATGTCAACTCCTCCACATACGGCAAGCATCCCTGCAACATATGTAGAACTCCATCTCCACCATGTCTCCCCTCAGCGACCAACTATCACCAAGATAACCATACCAATGTACACATCCCATCAGTATGTCATATATCATGATCATCGACCACCCTGTCACAATCTCCCCATGCTGCTCTCCACCATGGAAGGCTGGTCCCTCCATCCAAGCTACATGTCCACTGCAACAATGTGTCAACCCAATCATGTCATCATCATCATCATGTGCACTACTTTCATGATATACCAACAAGTGCTAACACATCTCTACCATGTGCCAACATCTCATCTCTCTAACAACTCGTCCCATGTGAACCACTGCCATGATACTCCAACACAATGCCAACATGCCTCTGCCATATGCTAACATTGCATCCCAATAGTCACATCAATCTGCACACTTCCGGACCTACCCCAAGTCTGAACTAGTCGGGTAGCTAATCCAACCATCACGCTCAAATCATGAGAGTGAACAAACTCATATCACCACCAGTCGTTTCTCAAAACATCTGCCACATCCTGAACTCATCAAGAATAAACCATGTCCAGGTCCATGAAGTAGCCCTCATCTCATCTGCAACATGTCATGATGCTTGATGCCAAGCCATCCCTGCAACATCATACCTGCTCAATCTGCTTTAAGGACTCACTGCCATGAGCAGCTAACAATGAGCCCCATCTTCTTGTCCATCTAAGAAGATGTGGAGGGAGTAGAGCCTGAAGGCTCACCCTCACTAATCATCTCAATCCATCTGTCAGGATCCTCAATCTCCATCCTTTCTAGATAAGTGACCCGATCCTCCTCTCGGACATCTGGCCTCATATATGCCTCATCATCATCCTCAACCACTTCTAGCCTTCTTGACAAATCCAAGATACTATCTGAAAGAGTCTTGATGACCAATGACTGTTCGGTAAGCTTTGTCTCAACCATGGACAACCGCTTACTCATGTCACCCATTCTCTTCTCATCCTCCATTTGTATCACTGCTAATTTACAATCAGGCCTTGTTACTCCAATGGTAGGCACACCAATGGGTACATTTTCCCTTCCATCGTAAATGTATAGCTTCTTCAAATGTGGAACACTCATAGCATCAAATTGTTTCATGAATTCCATCCCCAGCATAGCCTGATAGTCATCTATCCGCACTATGGTGAAGTCAACCTTCCCTGTCCATTCACCAAGTGTTGTGTCCACCTTTTCAGCTACACCAAGAACTTCATCCAGAGGAGAATTCACTGTCTTCATTTGTGCCTTGATAGGTACAAATTTCAGCCCAATCCTTCTCGCAGTATCTTCTCCCATGAAGTTGTGAGAAGCCCCAGTATCCACCATAGTGAGTACATCAGCATCTTGAGCCTTCATCCGAACATACTCCAACTTATTCCTCTCAGGATCCTTCCGAGAGATCACCTCTGTAGCAGCAGCAGCACCAAGTATCTGCATCATCCCCACAGAAACACCTTCATCTTTCGCATTAGATTGTGCAATCGCAGCCACTTTCGGTTTAGAAGGGCAATTCTTCACCGTATGTGGTCCAGCACATATCCAACACTTCAAGACTTTCTTCGTCTTCGAACTGTCATTCGATTTCGAAGCATCATCTTTCTTCTTCTCTTTCGGCTTGTCGGACTTCTTCTTCCTATCATCAGAAGTCTCATCATAATGCTCCACCAACCTGTCCACAGCAGCAAAAGCTTCTTCAAGTGTCCTAATCCCCTGTCTCTTCACTTCATTGCGTGCCCAAGGTTTCAACCCAATAATGAAATTGAACACCTTGTCCCTCTCCGCCATGTCAAGAAGTTCTAGGGCCGCACTTGCAAACTCCCGCTGATATGTCTGAAGGTTCCCTGTCTGCTTTATGAATTTTATCTTCATCCATGCTTCCCATGTTTCATCTTGAGGACTGAAATGGGCCTGCAAAGCTCTTTTCATCTCATCCCACAAAGTGATGTCACTAGCACTGCCACTGGCAATTTGGTCCATCCTCCTTCGCCACCACATCTTAGCATCCTTTGTTAGAAACTGAGCAGCTACCTTGACCTTTGTCTCATCTTTAGATAGACCCAACCGTTCCAAGTATTGCTCCATGTCCCATAAAAAGTTGCCAAGAGTCTTTGCACTTCTTGTATCATTGAAAGATTTCGGTTCCTTGACTTTCACATGAGGCACTCCTCAACTTGAGCCATGCCTCGCGGCCTTCTTCAACACCGTGATTTCATCTCTGGCTTCATCAAGAGATTTCTTCAAGTCCACGATCTCGGCAAGACCCTGGTCCCTTGCTTCTTCAACCTCCTTGACCCTTACTTCAAGTTGTGTACACATAAGATCAGTGTACTTGTGTTGAGTTCGGAGTTCATCGAGCTCATCCTTCATCTTCAAAGTTGCTTCTTGCTCTGTCACGACCAAGTCAATCTTCTTATTCGAGTGAGCCTCCAAGTCCTCCACTTTCTCCAACACTTTCTCAATAAACCCAAGGGTAGTGTCCTTGGCATCACGACTAGATCCAATCTGAGATTCAACCATTTCTAATAGCCTTTCCCTTCTTTGCAGTCTAGTCTCGACCATACACCAGCTTCACCTGCAACCCAAGTCTTTGATGCAACACTTATCAGGAAGTGTTTCACCAACTTCTTTCCTCTGCAAGTACCTGTTAGCACAATCACTTCTTCCAAGTGTTCCCACACCTGCACTTTGTCACGAGCAACCCTGCTCAAACCAGCTCCAACTGAGCTCTGATACCACCTCACGATAGTGTAGTGGGATCAACATTCATCCGCAAGCTACACAAGCTCTGATACCACCTGTCACGCCCCCAAGCCTACGGTAGTCTTTTAACCGTGCCGGCGAGGTGCGGCACCATCGAACACTTTCTTTTTAACAATACTCGTGCACATGGACTACGCCTATCCACTTACTCCTACTTGGTTTGTGATTCTCAACCAAGTATAATTAGTTATCCTTTATACCAATGAAGACCCATACTTTATTCATTATCAGCAACAATTATAAACGAGAACACAATTGCACAATATAACGGGAGGGGCAACTCCCTGAACAATGAGTCTGCCCAACAATATATTAAGAATATCAGTTTACAATACAAGTATGCTTGGCAAGACCAAGTCCCATACTTAGCCAAATTTACAATCAATACAATCTTTGTGCACCCTTGCACGATGGGCAGGTGCTCACCCGAGCCACCAAGACACCCTCGCCAAGTGTCGGCACAAACAGCACCTTCGCACGATCACCCGGGCACACCTTGCCCAACGACTTCACCCTTCACCAAGTGCGTTTTCCAAAAGTGCGACTCCACCCAGAGAGCGCATGAGCTATGCGCTTGACCCTCTTGTTTCTGCGCACAAAACAGCCCCTTCTCCTTGAGCGAAGATCGAACAAGTGATTGTCGAATGATTTGTTTGAATGCTCCATCACATTACATATATACGCATGGTAGTGTGTGGGTGGGCTGCCCAGCCGACCACCCCACAACCGCCATACACACCCCTTGTGAACGCCATGGATGAGTCGGCCTCACTGCCATCGTATGTCGGTCTCGCCCTTCGCATAGCACCCCAACCGTGGGTATAAACCAACGCTCTCACACTTGCTCGTTCGCCATCGCAAGTGCTCCGTTGCGTTCGTCGCAAGTCCTCCGTTTCGTCACATAACCGGTCGCCCGCCATGTCGCACCGTCGTGCACGACCGCCCGTCGCACAACCATTGTTTGCCCCCGCGGGCGGCCGGGTCGCCCGGCGCCCAACCGCGTCGCACAAACCCGAAGGCCTTACACAGAGGGCCGAGATTAGTGAAAGTGTGTTGTTGCGTTGAGAGTGAGAGTGTGGAGGCTGGGTGCAGGCCCTTGAGCTTAAGTAGATTGTTGATTCTTGAGAGTGAGAGTGTGGAGGCCTGGTGCAGTGTGGGTGCGGTCAAAAAAATGATTGGGCCATGTCCTTCCAATTCCCTAATATTCCGGGAATCGACATAAGGATGCCCGGTGCAGACAGGCCGAGGACGTGAGTGATGCAGTGGTGTTGGAACGTGAAGCTGTGGGTGCATTCTGCAGTTGACTAAGGTTTGGTTTATGGTTGCGTAGTGAGCCTTGTGTTGGGTAGCTTTCAACTGTATTGCCAGTTGAGATGTTGACCGTGGATGAAGGCAGCGATATGTTGCATAGTATGTGGAGTGTAAAGGAGCAGTTGCAGTGGAAGTTGCAAGGGGTCGATAGCACTGTGTTGTGAGACTTAAGGGCCCGAAGGGGCCGAGTTGTGACTGTCAGAAGTGCCGCCAATGTGTGGAATCGTTGAGCAGCACATTGAGTTGAAGTTGAGCTGTTTACTGAGTTGAAAATCACTGCGAAGTGGGTGGCTGGTTCGCCTGTGGTTCAGTGTTTTCAGATCTGATTTGTGAACCTTATTGAAATCCTTTGAATGAAGGTGAGTTTGCATTGTGTGGATGTGTATTGAAATTGTTGTGTATTGAAATCCTGTGGAAGGGTTGCAATGAAGTGAGAGTTTTGTGAGCATTGAAACATGCACAGGTCTAAGAACCTAGAAAGTTGGGTACCGCAAGTGATTTCTATTAAAGTGCACTAGCTTTACGAAGGATGTCTGTGTAATGCCAAGTTTGCGCTGGAGAGCTGACAATGGGGGCTAATTTGCTAAAAGTGGAGTTGCAGCTTGTGATTGGTCCATGTGTATCTTTTGAAATGCATTTTTGTTTTCGATTTGACTAGTGCGTTCATGGGAAGCTAAGTCTTAAGCTGAGAAATGAGTGCTATAATGTTTGATAATGATTTTTTTATGATGTCTTTTAGAGTCTATTTGAAAGTATTTTTGGGTCGGGTAATATTTTTTATTCAGTAGCATTCCTGAGTCAAGGGAATTATTAGATCAATTATTAGATCAACAGATGACCATAAATATCAAGAGATGGTGTCCATTCTACATGAGAGCAAAACTTGCTTGTCCTTGAACCCAATTGTTAGTAATGTGATTGGACTGAATTCCAAGATTTCTGCGATAGTGGAGGATACTACCATGGATGTTGTTCAGAGGCAGCCCATGTTCGAAGATATGTGCATTTTGGTGGCTCCTCATGGAAAATGGGGAGAACATGAATTAGATTACTTTGTTTCGGAACTTGCATTGCATTCCAATCCGGAAAAGGTTTTTGATGTTAAGTACGTAAGTAAGGAGCAAGAACACAAAAATGAAATGTTTTGTTGTAAGCCTAGCTGAGACTTAGACCAGTAAACAAGTTAAAGTTTAGACCTTCATAATTAAGGAGAAGTGTTAACACATTAATGACCACGGTGGCAAACACCCATCATTATCACGTCATCTAATTTAATGTGAATAGACCGCAATTGCTGAAAGATCAGTTGTTCAAACCAGCCAAAATCATTATTAATTCTCTTGATATGTATGTATAAATGATTATATTTAATATTGAAATATTAAGCTCTTCTAGAGTCTTCGTTTTCTGTCATGACATCCTTTCCCAAAATCCATAATCTGTTTCAGGAATACGGCATGGATTTTCAGGAGTCAATGTTTCGAATCACTACTTTTGGTTCCTCCTTTGGTTTATACCAGTGCTGTCCATCTACATTATTTGCATGTTGAATTAGTTCATCAACCAGAAAAAAAGGTATCCATCTATCTTATTGGTATGTTGGGATTAATTCTTCAAACTTGGAAAAAACGTATAATATTATCTTATGAATGTGTTATAATAGTATTATTATCGTAACCAGCTAGGTTTATTTTAATTAGAGATTTATTAAGGATAATTTTTTTCCCATTTTCGGAATGGAAACCTTGATCCTCATCATATTCATATGTGATAAATCGAAAATTAACGTGAATCTACATTAATTATATATATTAAAAAAAAATCCGATATATGCACAATCCTCCCTTTTAGTTTTCAATATGATACAGATCGAAAAATCTCATTCCACTCTTCAATTTCGACACACAAAATTTCTTTCCCCAAAACCCTCATTATGTTGCTAGCAATCATCCCGTGTATATGTTTATTATCCACATACTGAGAAAGGAATAATTATTCGATGATCAAGGCAAACCAATCCACAAACTCATCCAATCGGCAAAGGAAGAGGAACTGCCAGGCAAAACAGCCCCGCCACGGCCCTCCGACAATAAACAATAAACACTTTTCATTATTAATCTTTAATGTGCCTCACAGCACACGCAAACCTCTGAAAGGCAAGATCACGCAAACTTCTAAAAAAACAAATCGTTACAGCGCCTCTAACAGCCGTAAATTACACACATAAAAAGAGACCATAGATAATTCGATCTACAGCTGGAATATCGTGTCAGGCTTTATTATATGCAGCTATAGTTAATTCAATCTACAGATAGAATGTCGTGTGAAGTTTTATAATACTCCTAAGAAATAACATTTTTATACCAGAGGCCTTCTGAATGTAGGATAGATCTCACCTAAAAAAGTAAATGTATATATAAGGATTAAGTAATATTTAATATTTAATATTTGTATATATAAGATTAATAATATTTAATATTTATTTTTTAATGTTGGTTTATTTAAAAATTTCTAATATTTTATGTATAAAACAATATAAATTTTAAAATTTAAAAGGGTTAGGAAGTATAACAAATAAAGGAAAAATATAAATAAATTAGAGTTATGGTAAACAAATATTTTTTTTTTAATATTTACTACATAAACCTCTTTATATTTAAGAAAATTCAACATTTAATTATATACCAAGCTTATGGGCCAAATACCATGGTAAATAAAAGAGATATGATAAATAAATAAAAACATAAATAAACTAGAGGTATGGTAAATAAATAAAACCTCTTTATACTTATTAACACTAAAAAAGAGGTTTTATTTAGGTGAAGCCATTGGGCCAAATACCATGGGCCAAATTTTTATTAATACCATGTAAAAAAACATTACTAACACTAATGTTAATATTATTATTATTATTAAATCTAATATT